>JAYMSW010004359.1:0-11093 GCA_036897725.1 Erodium texanum | reverse complement strand
AATTTACCGATCTTCATGAAACTTGGGTAGTCATAATGCCTTGCTAGAGGCCAATTATTATTTGTGGATTTCGGGTTACGACCAACGTTGACATGAGCCTATAGGGTCACACACAAGAACAAGCACAAAGCTAGTCGGATTGTAGAAGGCCTATTAGTAATTCTCTCTAAGTTCGTTTTAATATAAGAGTTATATTAAAATGATATAATTGGAAGATATTAGAAAGTTAATTAACATGAAATCGAGGTTGATTCGATTGAGGAAACCTATTCAATTTAGGAAACTTAGAAACTAAATAGAATTGGAATTGTTTTAATTCAATACATCTTGACTTCCTATATATATACATATATGTATATTCAGCTAGGGTTAAAAGCTAATGGATCTCTAATTTTCGAAATTGAGATATGCCCTAGCCAAAAAATATATACAGATACACGGGAAAGAGAGAAATCAAGAGTGCTAGCACACTAGCTTTGGAATCAACTTGCTCATGTGGATACCTGTAGAGGACGGATCCCATTGGAGATGTCTTGATCGCGTGCTACATGGAAGCGTGAACACCCAAGGTCCCCGTCTCGAACCAGGCTTGAAAGTAGAAGAGAATCTATCTTGTGTGAAGATGTAACTTCAAAGGGCCATAAGTTGAGCGACAGACCTCCAAACGCTTTGGTGTTTTATGTTCTGAAATCCTCACTGAGCCTTCTACAACTTTCATGTTTTGCACAAAAACCATTTCGGGTGGGAATAGGTCCGTTTGATGGAAAACATTTTTCTGGTCGCCTAGAAACAACAAAGAGGTAATAATTCTGTTTCATCCTTTTAATTGGTTAATCGAAATACATGGATCCGAGGTTAGAACTTTCAAACTTTATTGTTTTATCCATTGCTATCTTCTTCAAAGTCCTTCAGTTGAGCTTTGTCTGGCTGCTTCTATCCAAACCCATGAAAAAGGTCGTTATAACTTTCCAGTCTTTATCACCATGATGAGGACAGTCTCGCAGCATGCCTTTAAATCTCTCCCATGCTTCGTCCAAGGACACTTGTGGATGTTGCTCAAACTTCTAAATTTTCCTCCTCAGCATCTTGGTCTTATCAGCAGAGAAGAACCTATTCATGACCAACTCCTAAATTGCTTCCATGTAGTAATTAAGTTCGGGGCAAGAGTCTTCGGCCATCTGCTTGCTTCTCCTCTGAGTGTGAACTGTATGCATCTCAACCTCTTGACTTCTTCAGTCATTCCTTGATGCTTGAAGGTGTCGTAGATCTGAAGAAATTTGCTCACTTGCTCCATTGGATCTTCATTAGGCAGCTCACAGAAGGCTTCATTGGTCAGGAAAATGATGATCGAAGTCTTAATCTCAAAGTTTCCCGACACTTCAGACTTCTGGCAGAGCCTAGCTCATTGCCACTGGCAGGACCATACTACCCCAGCCGCTTTACAGGTCTATCACCCATTTCGGTATCTGGCATTACCTCCTCTTCCTCAGACAAATCAATATATGTAGCTTGTTTTTCTTTTGCTATCTTTGAAGGTGGTTTCTTTAAAGATGCACGAGTACGCTTAGCTGCTTCAATCACTTCAAGATCGTTAGGACTATAACCTGGAGGTAGACGGTTAGACGAGTTTGTATAAACAGAAAATAAAAACAGAAATTTAAATGACAGTAAATTAACAAAATTATGTAAAAAACAACTAAGACAAAAATAGTGCGCTAAATTGCTCCATGGCACCGGCGCCAAAAACATGTAACGAGGAAAACCTACCTAAAACATGCAGCGAACCGATCGAAGTAATACAGGGTTTTACAAATACGTAACCAATTTATCGAATCTGCGGGAGCGACTAGTCACCAATTCTATCCTACTTGAGAATTGAGTAGTTTCGGATCTAAAAAGAGGTTTATTTTGTAGGTAACAAGTAAAAGTTTCAAAAGCAGCATTTTAAAATCCACGATGATGCAGTGAGATGAAATAACTAGTTTTATCAATGAGAGACAGTATCTAGGATTTAGAGGTTTATAAGGGCACAATCATGCAATGATTTCAACATTAAAATTACTTTGTCAATTGTTCTAAGGGCAACGAATTTCCTCTAATCCTAGTTCTAACTCTATTGCGAGTAGCTTAGAACCCTATCAGGGACTAACCACCTAGTTTTCGCTAATCAAGATCTAGGAAGTCCTAAAGCATTATTGATTCATGGAAATTACTAACTTTCGACCTAGTGATCCATAGCTATTGTAGTTGTAACGATCCTATTATCGCTAGTTAGAACCTAATCCAACTCTTATTAATTAATTTTCAATCTCTAATCTCCCTTTGCATGTGACAATTAATGATCGAAGGTTTCTAGGTTTAAATTACCAACTTAAGCCCAGAATTAATACAGTTAATAAGAACCCTGAAATGGAATTGACAAGTGTAAAATTAATCTCTAATCATTGCAATTACCAACCCTTAATCCCCCATGAACCCTAAATTTAAGATTTAGTTGTTCATGCTCAAAGATACAAAAAAAACAAATAGAAGAAGAAGAATTCATATTCATAACAATAATTAGTTGATACAAAATATTGTATGAAGATTCAAATTTTCAAATTCTAGAGTTCCAAAGACTTGTTATTTGGTCTCTACTTGCACATATCAAAGATCCTAAATTCTGACCTAAAAACTGCTTTTATAGCTACAAATTTTGTATTTGGAAAATAGGCATTTTTCCTGTTTCGACACGGATACGTCCGTCAATACGGGCGTATTGTTACCCGTATCGAAACAACGACTTCGACCCAATTTTGGAGATGTCTCATATGCTCGGTCTGACGCCTGTCACTTTGGGCGTAACAGTCTTCAATACGCCCGTATTTACGGGCGTATTTCTTTAGTGGGTCCGACTAGATGAACTCTAGCTGATACAAGCGTGATCTTCATTGATACGGGCAACCATACAAGCGTATTGTCGCCCGTATCCTAACCGTGGCTCTTCGTGTTAGGAATTATTCAAACTCGCCTTCTTATGGGCGTATCGCTGAACGATACGGGCTACCCTACGGGTGTACAGTTTCCTGTATTGTTCCAGTTTCACGTTTGTGCTCCAAAATGACCTCCTCTGGCTATGTTTTCTCTTGCCACATCAAAGGCATGCCCATAACAAGTAACAAGGCATTTTTAATCAATTAACTATTCAAAGGGGGCGAAAATCAATTAAGAATGGGCAAGATAGTGTCGAATAAAACACTAAGATGTGTCCGCATCAACTAACAGCACGTTGAAAAATAGAACTAGCTCTAGAAACAGCCATAGAGAACATAGTTTGAATAGTCACCGACTTCACAACCGTACTGAATGTATTAGTATAATCTATCTCGTATTCCTAATTATAACCCTTGGCTACCAAATGAGCCCTAAATCTCTTAACAGCACCTGTAGTAGTGCGTTTGATTTTTTAAACCCATTTATTGCCAACAATATTACCTGAGCTCGGACGAGAAACAAAGGTCCATGTTTGATTTTGGACATGAGCAGCCATCCCTACTTTTATAGCTTTGCGCCAGTCTGGAGATTGGGATGCTTTAGTGTATGGTGTGGGTTCAAAAGGTATGGGAGTAGGCAAGGTAACGAGTAGGGAGAGAGGACGGGTCGAGTTTGTAGGTTGGGGTCGTAGGACCATGGGGTGGGTGTGTGTATGCCGTGGTGTAAGAGAGGGGTCTGGTGAGCTGGGTTCGGCGACAGAGGAGCTGGGTTCAGGGGAGCTTGGTTCTGGTGAGTTGGAGTGGTGGAGATAGGTTCTGGGGAGCTGTTGTCGGTGGAGCTGGGAGTGGTGGAGGTGGGTTGTGGGTTAGAGGGAAAATTTTCAAAAGGAGAAGAAGAGTCAACCATACCTTATTTTTCCGAAGAGAGGGCGGAGTCCGGAATCTCCATATGAAGCCATGGAGAGGGAGGTTAGGACATGTTGGGCGGAGCCACGAAGTCTGGAACTTGAAAAGGGAAGAGTGACTCATCAAACTCATTGTGTTGAGCAACATAAATACGCTCAGTGGACCTATATAGACAACGAAAGCCCAAATGATTTGGGCAATACCCAAGACAGACACATTGTTTGGTCCGAAACGAAAATTTGTGACTTTGATATGGTCGAAGCAAAGGATAGATAGCAACCAAAAATCTGAAGAAAATTGTAATCATGTTGTTCTTTAAATAATAGCGTGAAAGGAATTTGACCTTGTAAAGAGCTGGATGGGAGACAATTAAGCAAAAAAGTCGCTGTTTCAAAAGCATAATCCTAGTATTAAAAGGGAACTTGACTATGACCCAATAATGCAAGACCAGTATCAACAATTGACTGATTTTTTCTCTCCGCGCTACCATTTTTTTCATGAGTTTGAGGACACATGATTCGATGATGTACCACCGTGTTTGAAAAATATGTGTTCAAGGGTCGAAATTCACCACCCCGATCAGATTGAAATGTTTTGATTTTGCAATCAAACTTATTTTTTGCCAGTTTTGGAATTGCAAGAACACAGAGTAGACATCACTTTTATTTTTCAATGGATAAATCTAGGTACACAATGAAAAATCATCAATAAAGATAACAAAATATTTAAACCCACGAGTAGAGAGAATAGGAGACAAGCCGCAAACCAGAGTGAATTATTTCTAATGGAGACTAACAACGATGACCAGTTAAGAGAAAGACACACAATGAAGCTTACCAAGACAACATGCTTTGTACTTTTCAGAACGACAACGAGGGGAACCACATGGAAGTTGAAAGTGATGAACCAAGGACCGAACTATAACAAAATTTGGATGTCCATGACGGGCATGCCAGCTTTCCAAGCTTGCAAGATAAGATACAGCAGCAGAAGGCAAATAAATGACTCGAGGTGAAGGAGAAACGACTTGAGATGGCAATGTGTAGAGTCCATCTTCAGTTCCCCCTTCGAGCAGTATGTTCTTGGTCAACCGATCCTTCACAAGAAAAAAAGTATCATTAAATTCAACAAAGCATGAGTTCTCCTTACAAAGTTGTTGGATAGATAGTAAAGGTTTGGTAATGTGTGGATTGTGGAGTGTGTAAAATATTAGATAGGTGCAAGGGACGAGAGAGACATGGAAGAACAAAATTTCCAATATTAGAGATGGGAACTAAGAGAGGCAATATCCGGAGTCACATGATGAGTAGCACCAGAATTTGCTTACTATGATTGCGGAGTGGGTAAAATTGCTGCATTTGCTTGATAACCAGCCGAGCCAAAAGGCATCTGTCGAGAGGATCCCGAATTGATATTGTGAGGATCAAAATTACGATCGAGCCGCCTGTGACAATCTAAGGAATAATGATTCTTGTAACCACATAGCTGACAAGGCCCAATGCTACTTCGATGATCGTTCTAATGCCCACGAGATTGAAATCTTCCTCGAGAGTTGCGATTCCACGAAATGTAGATTGTGAAGCATGAGCAGATGATCGCTGAGCAATATTAATGGTAGGAATATGAGGGTGCAGAGCATTCAATAACTCGTAGGCCACCAGCTGACCATGTAATTCTAGGAACGACACTAGTTCAGGTCGTTGTTGGAGAGCCCCGACAATACCATTGAATTCAGATCCAAGCTTACGAAATATAATCGCATTAGTCTAATGGGGAAAGAGGTTGTCCTGTAAGAGCCAATGAATCAGAAAGACCTTTTGCAGCATAAAGAAATTGAGAGACAGATTTGTCCCTTACAAATCTTATGGAGCTCAATGAGTAATTATGTAGTGGCATATGCAACAGACAATGCATTCAAAGCTTGAGATACTGAGGAGACACCAAGTAAAGTTGGGTAGACATGCTAAGCAACGGATGATAAAATCCAAGAGAAAAGGATTTGATCCTTGTTCAAACAAGTTGTATAAAGTGGGTTTGGAGTACGATCTACAAGTGTTGAAGAAAGGGTTGATTCAGTAACATTTAATACTGCATGTAAGATAATCTGAAGCTGAAGGGATCCTATGGACTGGGCTCCTCTCCCACCTCACCCCCTTCCCACCACCTTCACCTCCCAACACCACCACTTCTATACCCGTCCAACTGTAGCCCTGAGAGAATCCGTCATCACACAAGCCCGGAGAAGAATGGGACTCACCAAAACCCTAGACAAAACCGTCATCACCACCATCCTTTCAACACTCTAACCCAGAAACCAAACCAGCTCTAGCGTGCTCGGAGGCTGGGAGACCATAGCAGACTCGATACCTTCAGGCACAGGAGTAGATCAAGACTTCAAAACCCCAGAGACAGAAGCACGGAAAAGAAGAGCGGGCAGGAAGAGCATAGGAGGAATGGAAGATACATTTTCATTCAGAACTTCCCCCCAAATAAGTCATTCTACTGGACAGAAACCCATTTCAACAAAGCAAGAGAATTACTTGGTGTGGATGTTCCAGTAAGACCAGATAAGTTCAGTAATCATTTTGCCCTCATTCATTTTGTTCACAGTAGAGACACAATATCAACCATCAAGAGATTCCACAACACCCACATTGAGGGGCTTCAAATCTCAGTATCCCTTGCGAAAAGCCCTATATCTAGAACTTACACCATGCAGAAACCAAAAATAAGAAGAGGAAGAAGCAGAAAACCAAACCATCAAGGGCAGACAAAGCAGCTAGACGAACCTGTACAAGGGGTACACAACCTTAAACTCTGACGAGCTCTACAAAATGGAGTCCTAGTAGTTTCTTACAATAATCTAAGTGCGAAGCACATCCTTGGTGAAATGGAAAACGAAGGGGTAATTGATATTGACGTCTTTGGGCTTAGTAACTGAGAATTCCTTATCTCGGCAGATCAAGTTTTCCTAAAAGACTTAGAAATGGATAAGTGGAGATGTCTCTCAAAATATTTCACAGTGCTTCCTGACTGCCACCATTTTCTCAATAAGGGAGGCACTTTCAAATGGGTCTCCAATATCTGGTTGGATTAAAGAAAACTTCATTGCCATTGCAAATTCCCTAGGATCACTTATTGAAATCCACCCCACCACCTTAACTAGCAACACCTTGGGGAAAGCTTTTATCTTGATACACACCAAACACTTTGAAAGGATCAACCAGGAGATAGACTTCATACTAAGAAGTTTGGAATTCAAAATTTTGGCCACATATATAGAATCCCATCTTGTCCCATTCGCGAACCCTCCTTATGAGGACAACTCTGAATCAGACGCGTTTCCGATAACAAGACATTCCTTGGATGAAGGAGCGGTGGAAACTGAGACGCCGAACTCAAACGAAGCCCTTAGTAGTGAATTTCCAGGAAAATCAATCAAGAACTCAGAGGAGAAACTTGTAGCAAATACTCTGGTGCCGAAATATTCCCATGAGAATGTCCCACGAATCCTCTGTCCCAACAGCCTTACTGCCGAAATGCCTCTCTCGAGGTCATTGGTACAAGTCCCATGCCAAGTTTTAGACAACATTAATGAGCCAGTGCACAAGGATCTTACGGCAAACCCTTCTATCCCCACATCTGAAGAAAATCTCCACATCAGCCCTAACCTTAAATAGTGGAGGATGACATGGAAGATGATCCCCCATCAGTAAATACACATGCAGAAAGATACTGCATGCAACCACCTTTGTTATGTTCTCTTGAAGAAGACACTCTGTCTCCTTCTTCACCATTGGCTGAAGCCCAAAAAAGAAACAAGTTTGTAGGAGACCCTGCAACTACCCCAACTTGAATGGCCAATCCACTTCGAAAAGCCTGCAACCAGAAGAATATCGGTACAACTTCCTCTTCAAGCCTGACAAAAAAAAAATCTAGAATCATCTTTAAGAAGAGAGCTCCAAAGGTTCGACTTTTGCCCCCCAAAAGCTATAATACAAGATCAAAATCCTTGATAGAACCTGCAGACCCTTCCATCACCCCGGCCGGTCCCATTGATTCTCAAGCCAAAGGCAAAACAAATTGAAGTTTTTTCAGAGAGTTCGGATTCTCCTTTAAAGGCCCAAACGAGGAAATACTTAAGAACCTATCCACCATCCAAACCCTAAAGGAAACCATATCGGTTCCTTTGGGGAAGCCAAGCACCCAATAATCATATGAAGCTCCTCTCATGGAATGTGAGAGGGCTTGGCTCTACCCAGAAACGCAGAGCAGTCTCGCCAATTTGCAAAAAGCATACCCAAAACTTTGTCATGCTTCAAGAAACTAAGAAGGGGAACATTTCTCAGTCAATCATTCCTATTTCTGGCTTCGATGCTTCATGGAAATACTCCATCTCCCTGTCCTTAGGAGCCTCGGGTGGCTTACTCAAAGCGTGGAAAAGCTCCATGTTCAAACTCACAAGTATTGAGGCCTCACAAAATGCCCTCAAATGGACGGGCACCCATCTTCCATCAAATATCCCATGTGTCATCATCAATACCCATGGCCCTACTACACATACACAAAGAGTGGTTCTGTGGACGACCCTCCAATCACTTGCTCACAGTCTCGGGCACCACTTCATCATGGTAGGGGACTTCAATTCAGTAACCTCGGAGGGAGAGAGAAACAAATGCTCCTTCAGTAAGTCAGACTCTGACTCCTTCTGTGACCACATTGACAATATTGGTGCAGTAGATCTCTCTCTTGCAGGTTCCAAGTATACCTGGTATGGACCGGCCTCAAAAGTGAGAAGGATTGATAGATTCCTCATTTCACCAGAGATGCTCAATCTATTCAAAGATCCAGTGCAATCTAGATTAGTAAGACTCATATCAGATCACGGGCCAGTTATGCTTTGTTCTACACTAACTGACTAGGGCCCTAAGCCATTCAAATTCTTCAATGCTTGGCTTGAACACCCAAAGTTCCTAGACTTTGCAAAATCCAAGGAGACGGGCTTTGACTTCGTAGGTGCACCTGACTATATCTTCGGAGCCAAATTCAGAGCACTAAAAGCAGATGTAAAGACATGGAGCAGAGAGGTATACGGGAAAATTGAGGTCAAGATTGAAACTCTTTCAACAAGAATCGAATCTCTAGATGCAACCCTAGACACTAGAAGTCTCTCCGACATGGAAGCTACAGAGAAAGTCTCTAAGCATCGCGCTACTAATTCAAAAGCTCAAGATAGTCTCATCCTTTTGGAGACAAAAATCAAGGTTTAAATGGCTCAAGGAAGGAGATAAATGCACAAAATTCTTTCACGGGATTGCCAACGTCAGAGCTTGTAAAAATAGAATCACTAGCTTGCATGTAGGGCAAGAATGCATCACTACCCTTTCTAAAATAAAGAACAAAACTGCCCAACACTTCAAAGAGGTACTCACGGACAACTCCAGCTCTAGGTCCACCTTCCCAGACGTTCCTTTCAAATCTCTATCCTCTGATCAAGCCCGAGAGATTGAAGAAGAGTTCTCTGAAGAACAAATATTTGCAACCATTAAATCTTGCGCCGGAGAGAAAGCCCCTGGCCCATACTTCACACTGAATTTCTACAAAAAAGCCTGGCCTTTTATGAAAGATGGCATTATGTCCTTCATTAATAGCTTCCATGAAAATGCAAAGCGCACCAAAGGCTTGAATTCATCCTTCATCACACTCATCCCCAAGACACATGCTCCCACTACCTTTCAAGATTTTAGACGCATCAACTTGATCTCTGGACCATACAAAATCCTTGCAAAAGCCCTCAGTAGAAGAGTCAAGCCCCTTATTCCATATTCGGTGAGTAATTCGCAATCGGGATTCGTCTCAGAGGGATAATCCGTTGATGGGATATTCATTGCAACTGAAATTTTCCATCACATAAAGAAAACGAGGAAGGAATCAATTGTTCCCAAGCTGGATTTTCACAAGGAATTTGATACGCTGAGATGGGATTACCTATTCCATATCCTTAACAAAATGGCGTTTGGTCCAACCTGGATTAGATAGATCAAGAGCTTCCTTCAAGCCCACGTTTCCGTGCTCATCAATGGCAGCCCATCCTCTAACTTCCAAGTCTCCCAAGGAATCAGGCAAGGATACCCTCTCTCTCCATTTCTCTTTATGCTAGTTGTAGAAGGTTTGAACCTTATACTGGAAAGAGGAGCTGCAACGAACTTGTTCAGAGGCATTGAGATCACCCACGGAGGACCATAAATTACGCACCTGCAATTCGCTGATGACACCATCTTATTTCTCCAAGCATCTCTTACTGCATTACAAAACCTGGAAGCTCTGCTCCTCGGATTTCAATACTCCTCAGGTTTGAAAATCAACTTGTCAAAGTCCTCATTGATACTGTTGAACCCAAATGTCTGTGATGAAGACGCACTAGCACAAACGATAGGATGCTCTGTTTCAAAGCTTCCAATTCCGTACCTATGATTTCCTTTAGGACCAAACCCAAGGCTCAAGAGCACCTAGAATTTTGTAATTGAGAAGTACAAAACCGTGCTTGCTTTGTGGCAAACCAGGTTCCTATCGCTTGGAGGCAGAATCACACTGATCAAATCAACATTGTCCAGCATCCCTATTTACTATCTCTTAGTTTTCAAAGCTCCAAAACATGTCATCAACAGTCTGGAAGCCATCCAGAGGAAGTTCTTGTGGTCAAATAAAGCAAATGGCAGGCCTTTATGCGAAGTGAATTGGGGGAAAATCTGTTCCTCCAAGGATAAAATCCCTTGTAGGCATGAACTCCACAGTCCTTGCCAAATGGTGGTGGAGATTTGCAACTAAAGAAACATCCTTATGGAAGCAAATCGTTTGTGTTAAAATGGGATTGGACTTCACCTCATGGAACCTAGAAGTTTTCGACCTTGATCATCGTAAGACATCTCCACTCCTTAGAGAACTTATGAGCCCCTGTTTTGAACCAAAATTCCAATCTCTCTTCGGCCTCGATATGTTATCCTGGAAACTAGGCTCTTGCTCAAAGATCAAGTTTTCGCAGGACCCATGGGGGAATCATTTACCACTCAAACATCTTTTCCCAGAGTCTTCCAGATATCAATGTCCAAGGCAGCTATAGTTGCTGAACTATAGGATGGAGGTTCTTGGATATTAGTATTCTCGCGAGAATTACGAACCCATGAAGAAGCAAAAAAGAGGGAGCTACTGTCAATT
>JAYMSW010004358.1:0-11093 GCA_036897725.1 Erodium texanum | reverse complement strand
TCAGTTTCTTCTAATGACCGCAGGACTGCTAATGAACTACTAAAGCAGATCAGGCAACACTCTTCTCTGTCAGGGGACGGGCCTCAGAGGTTGGCTCATTATTTTGGCAATGGCTTGGAGGCGCGCTTGGCTGGCACAGGAACTGCGGCCCAAAGTTTCCATAACAGTTTAGCTTCCAAAAGGATATCAGTTGTTGATGTACTGAAAGCATATCATCTTCATCTCTCAACCTGCCCATTCAAGAAATTTGCTATATCCTTTGCAAACAGAACAATTCTAAATTTGGTAGAAAAAGCAACAGCTGTTACTACTATTCATGTTGTAGATTTTGGTATAGGATATGGTTTCCAATGGCCAAGTCTTATCCAACTTCTTTCAGACCAGACAGGTGGACCCCCCAAGCTACGCATCACAGGGATAGACCTTCCCCAACCTGGTTTCAGGCCAACAGAAGGGATCGAGGTGGCAGGTCATCGCCTGGCAAGATATTGTGAGCGGTTTAAGGTTCCATTCGAATACAAGGCCATAGCATCACAGAACTGGGAAACCATTCAGCTTGAGGAGCTCAAGATTGATAAAAAGGACACCCTTGTTGTGAATTGTCTGTTTCGATCACAGAACCTATTTGATGAGACTGTTGAGATGAACAGTCCCCGTGATGCTTTCCTCAGCTTAATCAAGAAGATGAACCCGGACGTTTTCATTCATACTATTATCACCGGATCCTACAATTCACCCTTTTTTATTACCCGTTTCAGGGAGGCGCTGTTTCATCATTCAGCAATGTTTGATGTGTTTGAAACTACCATATCTCGTGAAGATGAAGGGAGGTTGTTGATTGAGAGGGACATGTATGGGAGGGAGGCTATGAATGTCATATCATGTGAGGGCTCGGAGAGGATAGAGAGACCTGAGACCTACAAGCAGTGGCAGGTACGAACCATGAATGCTGGGTTCAGGCAGCTGGGATTGGACCAGAACATTATGAAAAAGTTGAGGGCTAAGCTGAAGTTGTATGGATACCATAAGGATTTTGTGCTTGATGAAGGCAGCAACTGGATGCTGCAGGGGTGGAAGGGCCGGAATATAATTGCTTCCTCTTGTTGGGCACCTATTTAGGAGTAACGAGATACATGTTTGATCACCACATCATGGATAATGGAACAAGCCTTCTCACGGAGAAATGTCAAAGGCTTTGTAGGATTGGTACATATTTGTTGGTTCTCCGATGCTAAGTGTTAGAGGGAAGGCTACATGGTTATGTTGCAGGGCATCGAGTTCGATACATGGTTTGTTCTTTGGCTACAGAACTGTTGTGACAGACTGAAGTTCCAGAGCAAAACTGCAGCCTCTTGTGACATGAAGCTGCTGCGGTTGATGGTCATGGTGGGCTGGACCTGCTATAGCTTGGTTAGTAGTATTACTATTACCGTATTTGTTTTTGCCTACTGATCATACTGGTCATGGATGCATTTGTTTGGAGCTATTTGATATTGTATGAGAAATTGAGTTACAGTATGAAATAAATCCATGGAAGAGCAACTTGGAATGTCATTTTATTTGCACACAGATTCTGAATGAATAAGATACTTGCAAAAATGGTGATCCCAAAACATTTTATTGCTTCAGCATGTTATCTTGCAGAAACTTAGCCAAAAAGCCGTAATGCATTGCTGAGCAACACATATAGTAACTCATAGTTAATGATGGTGTCGAGGTAAAGGTTTATTACGTACTTTGCGGAATCTATCATAAACATGTCATTATTGTTACATCAATCTGGGATCAACACACAGATAAGGAAGTGCATGTCAAGTGAAGGGAAGGATCGATGATATTTTTTAAATGAAGGGAGGTCCATGACAGAATATCAGCAACATGAAGAAGACAATGGCCGGACCATTTTTGTCTTGCACCTGTCTGGCTACACTACAGATCTAATTAAGGACAATATGTTAATAAAGTTAACTGTCTCATGATCCTTTTTAAGCCGTCTTTGCTTTCAAGTTTTTCATGAGTTGTATTCATTAGGATCAATCCAGTGGTCAAGGGTACTCTCACTTACTAAAAAGTCAGATATGTAGAGATTAAAAATATATTCTATTATAATAAGCAACCTGAATAAACAAAAAAAATAAATGTATGTTTTTTATGATGTATCTGGGTTTTGTTGGGAGTGGTAACTCATCTCATCTTCCTGGGTACATTGTAAGTCAATTTTACATAAAAAGAGAATTCCAAACCAACAAATTCTACACTATGACTTTTATGATAAAGTTGCAAGTTCATGCTAACATAGAGATCCTTTGTATTAAAAATTGGAAATTAAATGCCAAGACAAATAGTTTCTTAACACAAACTGCCTTGACAATGTAACCAAGTTACAGGGGCAAGAAAGCATACAACAGTGGCCAGTCAAACTAATCAACATTCAGCAAATGCTATTGGCACTTTTTTTCATCCTCTAGATTTTCTTAAAACTTTCCAATCCGGCCTATTGTCCTTTTGCTTGCGAGTGCCCTTGGTGTTATTAGGTGATGGATGTTGATTACCATGGCCATTCTTCGGGGATTTATTAGGATAATGTGCTTCAGTTGCTATTTCAGCCTGTTTCCTTTTAAGATCTCCATTGGCTTCATCGCAATTCATTTCATCCACATTTGAGCACTCTGCTTCATCCTGTGAGCTCCTAGTTTCTCTGTGACAATGCCCAAAAAGAATATTAGAAATACAACTGCAAGTTAGAACAATCAGGGTAAGGCCCACTTCTGTGTTTTGGCAGTTCAAGTATGTGCCGTTTTAGTCTTCTCACAGATATCAACTCCTTCATTATCTATACTTTCATTTCATCCTAAATATTATTTGTTCTATTAGCTAAGTCAACAGAAACATATCAGCATATGTTCTAATTGAAAAATACTACTTCGTGTAACATTGATTGAAGTAGCTTAGCTTCACCATATGCTGAGTACCAACCAGAAATTTAATTCTTAATATTGTGATGCTTAAATACATTTATAGAGACAATACAATCATATGGAGTAAATTATGTATACCTAATAGTAATTTCACTTGTAAACTAATGTATATGCCCTAGATAGTGCCACAGAATTCTTACAATGATTGTATTCTTACATAAGATTCTGGGCATGTCACCATTGCATTACCAACAGAAAGGAACATGAAAACAGCAGCAAACTGCAAAAGGCATACCTTCTTGCAAAGTCACTTGTAATTTAATATATACCTTAAGGACTGTCACAAAATTCTTACAATGTTTACATTCCTATTGAATTATCTCAACAGAACTCCATGACATTATTATCAACATAAAAGAACATGGTGTAACAGCAGCAAAAGGTTAGATATTAGTTGTGTGCGTATAACAATTTCAAAAGAATGTTTGGTAGAAACAAATTCTAAACCCATATGCAAAATGCTCCAGCAGGACCTAAAAAAAATAGAATAACTGCAAGATAAAAACCCAAGGGCTCCAGAAGTCAAACTACCAACCTAGAAGAAACTCTTCCATTTTGATTGCCAGAAGATGTAGCCTCTGACTGTTTAAAGTTGGTTGCTTCTTCATTCAATTTCTAACAAGAAAGACTTTTGCATGAGAGAAATGAAGCACACGGCATATATTGATTGGAGAACCGTTTAGGTGATTTGATCCTGGAACTCACATCAATAGATGGATTGAAATTTTGAAACGACATCCGACCTTTCATTGCTCCTGGATGAGGATCCCCTTCTGTTACAACTACACTGCATTGTGCATATAAGAAAGCCATCGAGATGGCACAACAAAAACAGTGAGAAAAAATAAACCTCAAAAGCAACTCCAATGTGCTGAAGTCATATTTAAAGTTCATAACAACTCTGATATTCATTCCAATGTGCTATTATTATATCTGGCATTTTAACTCTGTTCTATTTAGTTACAGAGTCCGAAGTAATAATCATGTTTTGTACTTGATATGAGTCAAACATTTCTAAATACTAAAATTTCCACAACTGTTTTTCATTTAAGAATATTCTACATTGTCCAATCCAATTAACAATGTGTGTATTATACATATTAAGTCAACATCGTCACCTGAACTTCATGATTAAACTTTTTTTTCATCTTTCCCTGGATAATTTCCAAGGAAAGCCTCAGGCCTAGGGATGAGAGTCTGTAGAGTATATACCAAAATATATACTGCACATACCATAACCAGTACATATAATGTCCCATAGTGATATCAAGCAAGTAAAGGCCCAATGATACATTGCAGGGGTGTAATAAATTAAAGACCTTTTATTAAGTACTAAAACTATCACAATTGACCTAGACCTAATGAAGTTTGAAAACTGAAACAATTAAATTCTAACTGCAAACCAGGTATATGCCATTTAACAAGATAAAGCAAGATCACAAGTGTAGGAATTAGGAAGTTGTGTGAAATATAAGCAAAATAACTAGAGAACTGGGATAAACATACAACTACCATTTTCTACTATTTGTAGCAGGGGAAACAAAATTCCCATCAGGCTTAACCTCCTCTTCTTCTTTCTTCGATTTCTCTTCTCTCTGAACTCCCCTTTGCATGAACTGGTTTTAATGTATACAAATAATAAACACCAAATATGAGTTCACTTGTCGAGAAGCCTAAATTTAAGTACATGCATCCATTAAAAGAAGGAAAAACGAAAATCAAAGAACGCCCACTATAAAATAAGCATGCCCAATTCAAAATTCAAGTAAAATTGTCGAACCATGTAGCCAGAATCCAGTAACAGCAGCAAATTTCAGAAAAGACAAAAAGAAAGAGAATTTTTGCCTTCAGGTTCCTCAAAGTGGTGGAGAGCCCACGCTTCTCCATTATGGATTATCAGCTTCTCCTTCAACTCGAGTAAGAAAAATACTTGCACACACGGTCTCTCCTGCAGCTATATCTGGTTCTCGCGGAGAAGAAGAAATCAAGCTAGGGCAGAAGAGGTTTTTTTCTTTTCTTCTCTCATTTTCCTCTGGAATTATACTTCATGGGCTGGAGCGGTTGGGCTCGTCCTGGTATAGGTTAGGCAACTTCGGGGTCATGGACTTCTGACTTAAGAGGCCCAATTTCATTTCATCATTGGAAATTTTATCTTTATAAATTTATATTGTCCGAATTATTGTTTTATAGATATATTAAATAATCTAATCTATATATTTATATTTATAAATTAATAAATCATATAATTTAACAGATTCAGCAAATTAACAGAATTATTAGATATTGACAATCCTTTTAACAACGGCCCCTACTATATAGTTGCTGACCTCTTTCCACTTTTTACTTTTGCTTGACAAAATTTATAGATTTTAACGGTCCGTATTGTTATGGACGCTCTTAGTGACATAAGTTGGTCTGGATCCGTCCATGGATGATCTAATAGAGAGGGAGAGACATTTTTTTTAATGTGTCGGGACATGTGAGCTAGGTTTTATTGTTGGGCCTTGGGGCCCACTATTTGAGTTTAATTGAATTCAAAGTTGTTTTGATTCATTTTAATCTTGAGTTTGAACTATAAACGAAAAAATACCGTTAATTTGATTTTCTTTTGTCAAACTCAAATATAATTCAACTTGATTTGTTTGATTATTTTTATTAATACTTATATTAAAACAACGTACATAAGTTATTGTGTTCGTAAAAACGATTATTGTGAAGTTATTTTCTAAACACGCACTTTTTTTGAAAATATAACTTGCCATATATGTTATAGGAGCAATGTCATATGCGGTTTTAGTATGAGCTCCTCGATTTTCTTCTTTGTTATTTTTCATCGACAAGAGTTGAATTTAGAAAGAAAATAAAATCAATTCATCAAACCATTTGGAGAGAATGATGCAACTTGAAAAGGACAGTATTACCCGCCCTTATTTAAAATTAATAAATAGATGGACTAATAGAAGATAAATAAATAGCAATAAGATATATGAGTTTATGGTAAAGTTTTGATCTATATATATCTGGAGAAGAAGATAAATAATCTTATAGATATAATTTTTAACAATAATTTGTAAATCACACTTAAACTAATTATTCTTTAAACGAGAAATATTGTAATTATATTATCAAAATCTTCGACTCAAGATTATTATAATTACCATTGTTTAAAGATATTGTATTATACATTGTCATATAGAAATTGATAGTTTTGACAATTGAGTGGTACAAGTTTCAAACTCTATTATTTTTTCCGTTCAAGAAACAGCAAAAGTAGCATTCAATAATTAAAAAAAAATCATAAAGACCAACAAGTTTACAACCTATTAATAATCTCTTGGTCGGTCTTAGCCACCTCATGCGATGTGATGCTGGTTTCAATAATGGAAGCTTGATCATGCTATTTAATGAAGTCACCTTCACCATCACCCTCGTGGTGTGCTCTGTCTATTCAGCTTCCACATCACCTTTCTCTTATGTCACAGACCACCCTAAAGGCTTTGTCACACACCATCCTAACATCATGCATGATATGATATCAAGATCACACTTGAAAAAGAAAATCAAATCTCCAAGAGTGCAATATCCGTTAGGACCATAACAACTAACATGTGACCAAAGACAACATTCAGAATACATAGGACCTCTGTCTTCTTTATTGAACATCATGAGATTGAGAACACAGTACAAAGCACATGACACACACAGAAAGTTGTCCCAAAAGGCTATGCAGTTATTGATGTTTCTATTGCCGAGTAGTTGTTATTTTCTGGCTTCTCTTCAATCTCCCACAGCTCTGGTATTGCTTCTCTCATGTTGTGGATGCTTTCTAAAGCATAGTCCACTCCTTTTGGCCTCTGACAAGTCCCCACCTATACATACACATTATGAGCACATTGTTGTGTCATTTTCATGTTAGGACAAGAACTTTTATGACATACCAACACAGTGTGCAGACCCAAATGCTTCCCTGTCTGAAGATTTCTGATGCTGTCTTCGAAGAACAGCTGAAAATCAATGGTCAGTGAATAGAACAAACCAGTCCTACCAAAATATTCGAATCCCTGACTGGGTACACTTGCATCAATACAAGTGTGGAGGTGAGGGTTAGATTAGAGTTAGTTTAGACTAGATTAGGATTTGCGCTTATAAAAAAAATATGGGTATAGACTTACTGTTCTTCTGGGGTTGATGTTGGCTATCTTGAAAGCTTGGTGATAAGCATCTTCAAATGGCTTGCAAACAATTGGCGTCTCTGGGAGCACCGAGCCAGAGCTGAAAATGAGCTCTTTCAATGATGCCAAATCTTTGTAAAGAGGCTCATAATTTCCATCAGAAGTTTTGGTTTCATTAGTGGGATTTAGAGTCTCAAAACAGACAATCCTTTCAAAGCAATCCTCCAATCCGAGTCTGGCTAGAGATTTAGCTGCATGGGCCTTATCAGCATTCGTGAAAATCTATAACAAATAAAAAAGAAAGATGCCAAAATATCAGAATCTGATACTCTTGGGAATGTCTTTCTGTACAAAGAGAGAAAACTCACAACTTTGCGGATAGGCAAGCTAAGTAAAAGACTCCGAAGAACACGGTCATGTTTCAGGTTCTGGTAGGGTAATCTTCCATGGACATAGCTGTAAGTAAAGCATGAAACTATGAGATGAGGTTGTGTAATAGTAATACTCATATAGGGACGAGACTGTGACCTGTGATAGTGGTCATCGTCAAAGTCATAGCCAATGGCATGGAGACCAGCCATCGATGTTCCATAATTCTTGTACAAAACCCGATTCATCTCCGGGACTTCAGCTTCGTCTATGCCAAGCTTTTGAATCATATATTCTGCACAAATACACGGAAACAATCATTACAGTGACGAAAACTAGAAATATGATATGATCAAAAAAGATGGTGATATGTATATTACACCTTCAATGTTGGTGGCGCATTGTTTTGACAAACCACAACTCTGGGGATAAAGGGTATCATCAAGATCTGAAAACAAGAAGCAACATATTGTTATGATCACTTTCAGTTTAGGCATAAAGGGTGGAGAGGAAGAAGCTTACCAAAGAGAAGGCAATCATATTTGGATGCCAGAGATTGCAGATACTGGTTTTCATGTTCCATGTTGATAGGAAAAGGGCCTTTACAGAATGAAGCAAATGTCTTAAGAGATAGAAATCAAACAGAAAAAAGAGAGGAGAGAGAAGTGAAGAGGTGATGGGTTTATATAGGGAAGGGTAATGGAAAGAGACATGAATGTCTTTTCTCAAGTTGTGACCTCAACAGAGAAAATGTGAAAGCATCAGCCACCTCTAACAAAACATAGAATCAATTAAAAAAGACCAGCATAGAACTAAATAAAGAAAGACCATTATCTACACATATTCAATTTTGATGGTGCAATATGTGGAGAAATCTCTGTGAGCTGTTCTTGTCAACAACAATAAGTTGCAAATATCCATTTGGAAGTTCCAGCTTGGTCTGGTCAGAATTGCAGTGAAGTAAATAAACTCAAGAACTACAACAGTGTTCAGATATGGAATTTTTTATGAATTCTGAACAAACAAAACTCTTTATGTGTTGCATCATCATAATGGCATATCCCAGTAAACATTACAATTAAACATATAGTTTCAACAAGGCATTGGAGATTAGGTAGGCACAATTTGCAGAGACTTGCCAAGTTTAAATGAGAAGAGGACAAGGGTAAGAATAAAACCTTACCCTAAGAATAGATCCCCGCTGGGCCTGGGAGAACATTGTCTTGCCTCTTGAAACAAACAAGTTTCCCACCCAACCAGACATAGGCGCACCAGATTCCCCTGCACTTGCTTTTGCTCATGATTTCTTGCTTTGCCTCATCACATCACCTCTACAAATCACCCGAGGCACCAATGTTGATGAACAGGTCACCTTATTCTTGGAATTTTTTATCCATTTTAATGAACAGGGCCTTTCCCCAGTCGGATTTTCCACAACCGAGCCTCATTCACTTTGTATATAAAAATCAAAGCTCCAAAGAGCAAGAGCGTTGGGACAAACCTCATCAACTCTTGGTACCGTATCATATCCTATCGAATGAACAACCAGACTTCAATATCTCATCGAACCTTGAACGGTCAAAATCCTCAGGAAACTAGGATATTGGGGTTGGCAATTTCTTAGATACTTCCAAAATCCAATCAAAGCTAAAAGGCATTACATCAATACAGGACAAGGTAAAAATAGAAGCAACATAACAAGATGCAGATAAAGCCCAACTGAGTCCGTATATAAATCTGCAGAATAAAGGACATAATGCTTTTAGTCTCTTTGAATTATTTTTGTAAATGCCAATTACAAAAGGGACGAAACTCATCCCCAACTCTAGAAGAGATCATTTTAGTAATGCAATGAATGTTCCTGAGACCCCAACAGTAACTGTGTGAAGATGGGGGAAAATATTCATCTAATATTAATGTACAATAGACCACATCCCAATAATTAAGTGGGAATAACCTGTGGCCCCAAGGGTGAAGACCCGTCATTCTCTGCAATTTCACTAACTGGAACTTGTGTTTCATTCTCTTGCCCCTCCTGAAACCCTTGTTTGAATCTATCATAATTTGTGGCCTCTGCTGGTTTAAAGGGCCGCTCGCCTAGTACTTTGACCAAGTCCTCTTGGTGAAGGACTTCCTTCTCAAGCAATAGTTCTGCAATCTGAGCAACTTGCTCTTTGTGCTTCTCAACCAGCTCAACTGTGTGCTTATATGCCTTCCCAACCCACTCCCGCACTTCACTGTCAATAATTGCTCCCGTCTTGCTGCTGTAGGGTTTCATCATTTCATATCCGTCATCCTTCTGAGGGAAGGAAAGGAGACCTACCTTGTCACTAAAACCATACACCGCTACTTGGGCATACGTCATTTTTGTAACCTTCTCCAAGTCATTTTGAGCTCCTGTGGAGATTTTGCCCAACAACACCTGCATTGAGAGAGAAATGAATTCATATTGGTTCTGCTGGCAAGAGTAAAGAGAGGTATGAAAAGAAAAAGGGAAGCCATCGCTACCTGCTCAGCAGCTCTTCCACCAAGGGTCATGCATGTCATGTCGAAAAGCTGCTCCTTGGTCATGAGAAGGTTTTCATTTGGAACATACTGGGCAAACCCAAGTGCTGCTGTACCTCGAGGAACGATTGTCACTTTCAACAAAGGTTCTGCATGTTCCAAGAACCAGCCAGTAACAGCATGACCCGATTCATGATAAGCAACAGTGCAGCGCTCCAGTTTGCTTATTACCTGTTCACCAAAATGATGACACCTTTAGATTAGGATTGGAAACAAAAAGGATTTTAAGTTTCCAATCAAAAACAGATATGTAACATTTGTTCAAGCAAGCTAATCCTTTTGGTGGAGCCATGGGGGAGGTGTGAAGAACTATAGGTTATAGTTTTGGTGGACCTAACATGAACTATAGATCAGCAGTATCTGATAAAAAAAAAAACTATAGTCATCAGTAGATGCACTAATGGTGTTGATAATTTATCACCATTTGATTCACAAGACATATTGCATGCCACTTAAGATGATTCACAATAGCAATAAACCGTGAAAAGGGAAAACGAGAGAAAGATAGGCATTGCCAACAATAATGTTCTGCAAAAGCATTCATTAAGGAAAGAAGACAAGTGCAGCACAGAAATGGATCAGAGACAAGAAAGATTTTCATGTGGTGAGACTAGTGACTGTAGGTGAATTACCTTGTTCTTTTTCTCCAGACCTCCAATGACCCTATCTATGGCTGACTCAAAGTGCTCCATCTTGACCATTGTTTCCTCACCTCTGGCCGCAATTAGTGCAGCTTCGTTACAAACATTTGCAATATCTGCTCCGGCAAATCCAGGTGTTAGGGCTGCAAGCCTCTCGGAGTAGAAGGAAGGCTCATGATCAAGTTTTATCTTCTTCAGGTAGACCTTAAATATCTGGTCACGGCCTTTAATATCAGGCTTATCGATTGCAACTTGGCGATCAAATCGTCCAGGTCGCAATAGAGCTTTGTCAAGAATGTCTGGCCTATTAGTGCTAGCAAGCACAACCACTCCAGCAGTAGTTCCAAAGCCATCCATTTCTACCAACA
>JAYMSW010004357.1:0-11094 GCA_036897725.1 Erodium texanum | reverse complement strand
TGAAGTGCCTGGTCGACCCTCCGGAGAACATCGGGGGCTGCCTCGACGAGTACATGTTCCTCGAGGCCGCGGGGAGGTATGTTCGCGCCAAGCTCGTCCAGCAGAGGCTCGGTGACGACAATGCCGAAGGAGATCATGGCAAGATCCTGTCCAATTTCCCGCTTCTTCAGCACCAGTGTCAGATTGTGGAGAGCTTCAAGGCCCAGATCTCGCAGCGGAGCCATGAGAGATTGCTGGATCGCGGCCTCGGGCTTGGAGGGTATGCTGATGCTCTGGCAGCTGTTACAGTGATGGACGAGCTTGAACCCAAACAGGTACTGGGGTTGTTTCTGGAGACCAGAAAGTCCTGGATTCAGCAGACATTAGGTACTTGTGCTAGTAATACTTCTTGTGATGCTGTGGTTACTGTTTTTTGTGAAGTTCTGAGGATGATTCAGGTTACTGTAGGCCAAGTTGGTGAAATGTTCTTACAAGTGATGAATGATATGCCTATGTTCTATAAAATTATACTGGGTTCGCCCCCTGTATCACAATTGTTTGGTGGGATTCCAAACCCAGAGGAGGAGGTGATGTTGTGGAAGCTGTTTAGAGATAAATTGGAATCTGTAGCGGTAATGCTTGATAAGGAATATATTGCTAAGATTTGCCTGAATTGGTTGAGAGAATGCGGAAATGAGATCATGAATAAGATAAATGGGAAGTACTTGATTCATGCTATTAATACTGGTAAAGAGCTTGGTTCGGCTGAGAAGCTGATAAGGGACACAATGGATAGTAAGGAAGTGTTGGAGGGGAGTTTGGAGTGGCTCAAGAGTGTTTTTGGATCTGAGATCGAGTTGCCATGGAGCAGAATCAGAGAGCTTGTTTTGAAGGATGATTCTGATCTCTGGGATGAGATTTTTGAAGATGCCTTTGTTCAGAGAATGAAAGTAATAATTGATTCAAGGTTTGATGATTTGACTAAATCTTTGAACTTGGTCGAATTGGTTTGTGCCATTAAGGAGGCTCCCGGTGAACATATCAACTTTCAGGCTTACTTGAACAGACCTTCTACAGGTGGTGGTGTCTGGTTTATTGATACTAATGTTAAGAAGGCTGGTCCAGTTTCTGGGTCTAAAGCACAGCCTGAAGAGAATGATTTTCAATGTTGTCTCAATGACTATTTTGGACCTGAAGTTAGTAGAGTTCGGGATGCAGTAGACAATTGCTGTCAAGGTGTTCTTCAGGATCTATTGAGTTTCTTAGAATCTCCTAAGGCAGTGCTAAGGTTGAAGGATCTAGCACCATATTTACAAAATAAATGTTATGAAAGCATGTCAAACATATTGATGGAACTTAAATCTGAGATTGATAGTTCCTATGTGGCCATGGAAAACTGCAACAAGGAAGAACAGTCTGTGCCTGCAGCAATAATTGTTGAAAGAACTCTTTTCATAGGAAGAATCTTGTTTGCATTTCAAAGTCACTCCAAACATATTCCAGTAATATTGGGCTCTCCAAGGTTTTGGGTAAATGAAACTGTGGCTGCAGTTTTTGACAAATTACCTTCATTGTTAAGGCAATCTACATTCAACACTGATACACCCAAAAATGATAGCACTGGAAGACAATCTCCCATTAGCTCTAGAAGGCGGACTTCATCAGCCACTGCTGCATTGCTTGGAGCAAACGAAAGTGCAAGCCCAAAACTTGAAGAACTTAGTAGAACCACACAAGATCTTTGCATTAGAGCTCATGGCTTGTGGATATCATGGTTGGCTGATGAGCTTTCAATTTTTCTTTCACGGAATCTTGAACAGGATGGTGGCTTATTGACAACAGCTCCATTGAGGGTGAGTTGCATTTGCTGGATATTTTGGTATTATTTTCTATGTTTAGATTCTTCATGTCAAATATATTTGTTCCATATGACAAACTACTTTAGGATTCTATAAAGTATACCAAGCAAAAATAAAATGGTACTTAGTGAGATTTATTTCCAGTTGCGTAGCTTAATAACTTAAGGGGCATTCGGCTAACCACAGAAAATGTCAGGCATGTAAACTGGAGTTAGTTTTATAATATCACACTTCAGTCACTGGTGTTTTTCCTACTATGGCTGACGTGTAGAAGTACAGCCCTACACATGAGGGGGAGAGTGTTGAAGTATCAAATCTCACATCTAATAGAAATAGAAATAAAAGGTACATATAAAGGGGCAAGTCAAACCCAACCATTAATATTGACCTTATAGTTGTGAAGCTCGAGCCAAAAGCATACTCCAACCGAAAAACTTGAGCTATTAGGTTGAGGGACCAATGAGTAGATCAAGAGGTCGATAATCCACATTCTTCTGATATGGGACAACTTGAACAGGTATATATTGCTTATTGTTCCAGCAACAAAGATGGTTGCTTGGACTATTGCTTCTGTCCTATTTTTAGAATGATATCATGTTTTGTTATAATCTGTTATTCATGATATGATGTTTATGGCTAAGCTCACCATCTATTGAATATTGGGCAGGGATGGGAAGAGACGGTGGTCAAGCAAGAATCATCTGATGACAACCAAGCAGAGATGAAAATATCACTCCCATCTATCCCTTCTCTCTATATTATCTCATTTTTGTTTCGCGCCTGTGAGGAAATTCATCGAATTGGAGGTCATGTGCTTGACAAATCAATTCTGCAAAAGTTTGCATTAAGATTATTGGAAAAGGTATGTATCCATACTGTAAATCAAGATTTACAGTATCCTATTTCGAGTGTTGGAAAATATGAAGAAAATAGAAGTATGAGTTTATAATAGTTGGCAAGTTAGTGCTCCCTGCGATATCTTATAGGCCACTGGCAGAAGCTTACTCTTTATAAATCCACTTGGGTCATTGATTTTTCTTTGTGGACAGACTCTGAACATATAGTTTTCCTACCCAACTGAACCATTGTGGCATTGAATTGCATTATCCAAAGAATTTAAGCACTTCTATGTTCTTCAAGCATAATTGTTTCTTAAGTGTTTCTTTTTCAATTCACTTCATTTTCTTTGTTTAACTAGTTAAGTGAATCCTTTCCTGCAGGTTATTGGTATCTATGGGGATTTCCTTTCTGCTAGAGATGCCCGTGGATCTCAAGTGTCAGACAAAGGAGTTTTGCAAATTTTACTAGATTTGAGATTTGCTGTGGATGTTCTGTCTGGTGGTGATTCCAACATGAATGAAGAGTTAACAAAAAGTCCTGTGCCCAAGTTTTCATACAGGCGGAAGCAGGATCAGAGCCACTCAAAATCTGTCATTAGAGGGCGTATTGATGGTTTGGTAAACAGCTTTTCACAAAGATTGGACCCCATAGACTGGCTTACGTAAGTTGCATGTATTCTCTTGTACACTATAAAGTTCACTTACTAAAAGAACATTGTCTTGTTTGGGAACTAGGCTTAATTTTAAATTCTACATTTTAGTCAAATCTAATGTTTGGATATCCAAAGGATTTGGATTTAGCTCAAATTCAACCTAATTCATAACATGACTAAATGATGGCATTTCAAATGACAGATGTTATCCTGTCATTGAATTTGTCATGGCTTCCAAATGCTAAAGTTGAATTTGAATTCCAATATTTCAAGTATTAGAACTGAAGCCATGAATTTCTCGTGCATCCCGTCTGTAGATGATTAATAATACTTCTTAACTAGTCTTCAGGTTCAAAAATGCATGGTAGTTTCATAGTGCGCAACAATGATGCCATAGGTGGATAGTTCTTGCACTTTTGGCTGTGCTGTCTGATTTTAGTAGTTTTTTTTATTTGTTCTAGTGATCAGTTTATTTGTTGTATCATTGAACCTGACTATGTAGTGATCATTCCTCTGCTTGATGCTGTTTGTTGCATTTTATCTACTTTAAGGTTTGAGCCCTACCTCTGGGAGAATGAGAAACAGACCTACTTGCGACATGCTGTCCTCTTTGGGTTCTTCGTGCAACTTAATCGTCTCTACACAGACACCGTGCAGAAACTTCCCACAAATTCGGGGTCAAATATTATGAGATGTTCTGCTGTTCCTCGTTTCAAATACCTCCCTATCAGGTTACTGTTCTTGTCTATGTGTTTGTGCGGTCAATTTTTGTGCATGTATCTTTGTGTCTGTTTCAAAATATTTTATATACCTGTACCATTTTGTTTTCCTATGAACCTTAACTTAAATCCCAACCTCTTATTTGTTTGAACTGATCTGATACCTGTGTGGTATGCATCACTCAGAGTTTGTTCAATCCCCTACTTATTGAATTTATCACTGTGGATGATTTTATTATTATTTTAGATGGTAGGCTCTGACTATTTTACTTCATCTTGATGATCCAGTGCTCCAGCATTGTCTTCAAGAGGGGCTACCAAGACATCAATTCCAATATCTTCAGATGATATCGCATCAAGAAGTTCCTGGAAAGCTTATACAAATGGGGAGATGTCTCGGAAGATTGATGGTGATGACAATTCAAGTTTTGGGGTAGCAGCACCATTGTTAAAATCGTTCATGCAGGTGTCCATCCTTTATTCTTTCCATGTTAAAATAGTTTAGTTTCATTTGGTTTTCCTTGCATTTTTATGATAGCAGCTTTTATTTCCCATTATAATGTTAGGATGACACATAAAGCAACCATTCCCTAAATATATTGCATGTTTGAAAGGTTTAGTTCAAGGCTTTGTTCGATTATTTTCTATAATCATCAATACTTATTTTGGAAGCTCAAGAACAGGGGTTCATTGGTCAAAGCAATCATGACTTGTAACAACAAAAATCTGTCAATGTCGTTATTTTTCTGGTTGGTGCTTTTCGTTAATGATATTCTTATGACTCGACATACTGGCTTGATTTTTGGGTTATGTGAGGTTTCTAATGATTTCCCCCTGGTCCTTGACTAGTCTGGTGAAAAGTGTGTGGTTAGACTCACCAAGCTTAATATTGAATATGATTAAACGTCGCTTCAATAGATATCTGTTCTGTATGAAACAAACGTTATACTTCCTATTAATTCACCTAATTTTGCACATAGTTTCTCCTAATTTCAATCAGAACACATTGAATGAAAATTTATGTGGTTTTTGGAGAACATCATTACTCAACCTTAATATAGGGAGTAGGGCATACTACAACATCAGAAGTTCAGAACCTAATAGTCTGGGAAAGTACATTGGAAATATTAAAGCAGACAGGTTGAAGCTAGTATATGCTATGATGCAAAACCAGTGTTCTAAAAATCAGCAAAGCTCCCCGAGAACTCCTCAAGTTCTCAATGGAGCTTAACCACCAAGTCTGATAAGTGAAAATTGGTCAAAAACTCTATCAAACTTGCCGAGTTTTTGCCAATCCCGAATTTTAGAACCTTGAAAAGATTTAGAAAAATATTTGATAAATTAAAAAATTATAAGAAAGGATTTAGGAAGTTATGTGATATTTTTGTCTTCAATATATATTATATATTAATATACATATATTTTAATACAAACCGAGTTTTGCCAATATCTCCTTGGGTAGCCTTGCTGAGTTTTGGCCAATCCCGAGTTTTAGAACACTGAAAACCTAGATAATTTGTTTTATTAGGTCCCCAGACAGCCACATCTTACAATAGCTACATTTCCCCTGTTCAGGAAATGTTGAATTAGCAGTGCTCTATGAAATTCTAGTTTTGGAACAGGTAAATGGGAATAATGAATAATGACCACTCATGTACCTATCTTCTAAATCATGTAGTGATTGCTGCATAATCTGGAATTTTAAAAGGTATTTATTTGCTTGAAGTAAACTTTTATGGAAGTTTAATGGAGATATAAAAGATCTGGATTTGGATTTTTGATTTGTTGTCTACTTTCTAAGTTGCTAAGCTAGGCTAAGAAATTGAGAAGCCAAGTTCATAACATAATTTATCTTGTGACGGGCAGGTTGGAAGTAGGTTTGGAGAGAGCACAATGAAATTGGGATCAATGCTAACAGATGGGCAAGTGGACATATTCAAGGATAGATCAGCAGCTGCAATGTCAACATTTGGTGATATTCTGCCAGTCCGAGCAGCAGGCCTTCTTTCGTCCTTCACTGCTACCAGATCAGATTCTTGATTGTCCACAGGATCCCTTCAGTCCTCTTCTTCTTTCTATATTGATGCATATATTATTTCACTGGAGATAAAAAGTTGCCGGGACCATTGGTGAGGCGAGAATGCAGAAATGACTGCTTTCTGACCCAAAATTGCAAGGGGCTGGCAAAAAAGTCCATACCTGATGAACTAAAAGAGGAAGAGATCTAAAGAAAGTGAAAAGAAAATAGCAGCATGTTATTTTGTATTCGGTAGGAGTTATTAGTATTAATAGAATCCAGTGAGATCTATGGGGCCTATCTTAAGTTTTGTTCGAGTGTATGACAGTATTTAATGGACAATGCCAATTTATCATCTTGTGTTCAAAGGAAAAGATTTGTGGTTCCAAAGAAGGTTTGTTTGGGGAACTATATGTATGGAGGCATGATATAGTTGGGCAAAGAGAAAGCTGCCTTCCCTGAAGAGATTTTGTGTATGGACAGCAATTATGAAGAATGTAGTGCTTTTCTCCCGGGCTTGACATTTGTATATGAAGCTTTGGTTTTGGGTCATCTGTGAACTGTGGATTCATGATGACATAGTTGTGTACTTCTGTCCTCTGAAAACTGCATCAACTGTTGTCACATGTGCAAGATGGATTACAGGCTATCTCTATACTGTTCAGTGGTGCAAGATGCAAGTAGAGTGGGTCATCTTCAACTTCAAACATATGTGGGCTTGTGTTTTTCTACTTTTCAGCGTATGATTTGCTGGAATAAGCGGTTGACCTTGCATTCTGGTCAATATCAGTGATGATGATGTCTCAAAGACTTCTTTTCGCTTTTTATGGTCTTTGCCTATTCAAAGACTTCTGGTAACTCTATGCTTCTTCTCTTGTTGGCTGTCTTCTTTCTAATTTTTAAATTTGTTTCTTCAGATTCATTTCATTTGTTCTGTTTGGATGAATGCTACTGTAGTGTGCTGTTTGTCTCTTTCTATACCAGTTTGCTCTATTTTTTTGATGCACTATATTCAAATGAAATGACTCATTCACCTTTCATAGAACCTGATCATCTCATTATTGGCTTGGGTATTGAAAGGATGATTTATATGCGAGTGGCATGGTATAGGTGTGGATGCTTCAAGTTGAATCAGACCCATTAATCAATACTTGTTGCTTTTTTACATTGTCCCATCCCATGCATGCATATGCTCTATTTGTTACTCAAAATATTTGTATTTCTGTGGTCTCCTTATTCTCCTGAAGTGGTCCTGGACACACCCTTTCTTTGCAATCCCCATATGTGTCCGATAGCGGAGGAACTCAAAATATGTGATAACACATTCTTTTCATGCTTGAGTGCAATAATTAACAATGATTGTTGAGGATAATGATGGTGAAATGTTGATTGCTTGTAATTTGTGATAGTTCTATGATTGCCTTGCATCTCAATCTGTTGGTGCTTTCTTGTGCAAAGTTTGAATAAACATTTATGAAACATAAGCATATTTTCATGATTACCTATAGAAACCTTGATTCATATGTATAATCCTCAGATCACCTTATTATGTGCAAAGTACAAGAAAGTCTTATGACCCTAAGCTGCCTTTAAGGTTTTTCATAGGATTTCTGTAATGTGGAAATAAAAATGTTCAGATTTCAGAGGCTAATAGTGGTCTCTTTTGAGGCACAAAAACAAAGATCTCATGCGCACATAACATCAATGCATATAGTGTGAGGCTTTACTGCATGAGGAACATTATCTATGTGGTACTATATATATAGAAACATGGGTACATCACATTTGCATGTGTTGCAAGTGTACTTTCTAAGTTCTATATGGTGTTGTAGGCATTCTAGATGTGCATGCTAGCTGGTACTTGCAAAGAAAGTTTAGGGTATGTTTGGTAATGTAGTTTAGGTTAAAGGTAGGAGCTTCTGATTTATGAATTATCCATGGTTAAACATGGATATGAAGTACTTGACTATTGTTGCATAACCAGAAAGATAAGAGCATTCAATATATGTGTGCGTGGGGTGAAGATGGAAAGGCAAATAAGTAGAAGGGTATGTGTGCAAAGTTAGGAGAGAAGAGCAGGGGGACAAGGAGCATGTAATAAAGGGGGAGGAACAGAAATGTTCTCATGTGGTACATGAAGAATAGGGAGTGGTGTTGTTTCACGTTTGTTGAACCCTTGGTTAGTGTGGTGTAAAGCCAAAAATCAAGAATGAAACAGAATAGAATGGACAGAAGAGGATCATTGATTGAGACTGTAAATATTGGAGAGGGAGAGAGAAAGGGATGGTCAAGTCATAGTCACAGTAGGGAGGATCATGGTGTTGGCACTGTCCAATAAATGCCAAGGATCACAGCCACAGGCCATAGCCTGGCCCTGGACCTGGACCTGTATGTATGTACCCTACTAGTGTTGCCCCATAACCCTCCATATTTGCTTTGGTGTTGCTATTTCTGTCCTTGTAATGACCCTATGCAAGGGATGCCTACTCCTACTTAGCTCACTCTCTATGGGAATTAAATGCTTCCTTCAACTCCCCCTCTTTCCTCCTCATAATCCTAACCACCTTTCTCCTTCCTTATATTTCAATATAATTTTTTTGTTAATATAATAAGAATCGTAAAATTATGCAGATATCTAACATTTATACATATAATATGTTAAATTTATCTATCCATTTATTTGTTTGTGAAGAGATTTTTCTCAATTATATATCTCTTGCAGCATAGAGCCATCCCTTTCATCTTTGATTACCTCATGTTCACTCCTTGCCTTCTTCTAGGGTTTTGCACTTTTGATCCAAAACCTCCTTCAATTCAATGAGTATGTTTTTTCTCTAATTCATTTTTCTCCAAGAAAAAAATCATAATTGATAATATGTGAATATTGGGAATTGCAAAAATTAAATAGAGGCAGATGGCATATCAGAAGGAATAATTGTTGGTCTTAAAACCAGGCAAACAAAGTGTGGTCCAATATATCCTCACAAAACCATCACTCTCTCCATATCTATATGTATATAGGGGAGGGAGAGAGAGAGACATTACATGCATAGAAATAGGAATAGGATGATGATGAATGATACAGGTAGTAAATTTGTGTATAATAGGAACACATGGCAAAGCATCATCACCATGTAAAAACCAACCGCTACTTGGTTGGACAAAAACGTGAAACTTTTATTAAATGGTATGATATATGATGAACTATGATAATTAAACGTTCTAGGAGCAAACATGGATATATAACATGACATGAATCATGTGGCATATGGATGTGAAGTGATGCATGGATGGGATGGGAAGGTGGATACATACATACATTAAAGGAGAGAGAGAGAGAGAGAGAAGCGAGCCCTTCCTTAAAGGCAATATCATGATTGCTAAAGTACGTCATCATTGTCATGCAATGTCTTTTTTTGACTTTGTTTGAATTTGTATTGCATAGAAAGCAAATAATAATTTCTTGCTCCTATATTATTTCTGAAGAACCGATCCTCTACCAAATCTCTGAATCAGGTATTGAATGCGTATATAGAAACTAAATAAATAATTATTTATTTAGCCTTCGACAAGGATTGACCTTTCCTCAGCAGAAAGAGGTTGTCATGACCAATTCGGTATATTGGTATTGTAAGTAGTTAAGTTTGTACACAGGACAGCCAATGGAAAATAAATGTAAGCAGGAGGGCTATTGTGGTAATTGTCTGACTCTATCTACCCTTTTTTATTCTCTGCAAGGATATCTACACCTTTGTTGGGTGAGCAGAAACAACAACATTTTGTCTCTCACCTCTTCTTGTTTGATGGAGGAGAAATGGCGATGTGATCACCCTAAATTTCAAGTTTTATTATCTATGAACCATTATAATAAGGAAATGATTTGAAGGCTATATCATCAAAAAATCATTTATTTTGTTGGACGACACTATTTCACTGTGTGATTCCTTATTGTGTTTGTCAGGCTAATCGAGGACAAAATAGAATCCATCTCAGTGATGGAATCGTCAACGAGGTGAAGACTCCAGTTCTGACATCACTCCATAAAGCAACTTGGTCGACGTAAAAAAAACGTTGGTCAGGTGTCCACTTTGCCGATATTATCAAAAAAACGTCGTCCAAGTTAGAACTTGGACGACGAAATGGATACGTCGGCCAAGTGGATTGACCATATTTTTACCAAACAATTGATCACTTCGATCGAGTTCTTATTTCCGTCAAATGTATCTTATTTTTCACATGGGTAATATAACCAAAATTATATACCACATAGACGGTTTTGATTTCCTAATTCACACTATGATGGTATACATACTTAAGGAATTCATGTTTCTTACCGGTAATGGCCTTTTAGTCGTTACATGTATGTGTGTGATACCTTTCAAAACGTTATGTTATCAATCATAATGTGAAATTATGAGTGGATTATGAATGTTTTATACCTCAGTATTTCTAATGACTGTTTTTGACTTCCATTAACAACAAACCGGGAGGGGGAATAGAAGTCGGGTTTTTTGGTCAACGGTCCCCAAACCCCACCTCTCTCTCGTAACCCCAAGCTCCTCTGCCTCGCCACAGGCGACCCAGATCCCCACCTCTCTCTCCCGACCCTCTCTCTCGCAACCATGAGCTCCTCCTCCTCACCACCGGAGACTCCGTCCCCCACCTCTCTTTCGACCCTCTCTCTCGTGACCCCGAGCTCCACCGCCTCGTCACTGGTGACCCTAACACCCACTCCCAGCCCGTGATCCTCAAACCCTCTCCAGCTCCAACCCATTCCGTTAGACTGGTCCAAGTCTGTGCTCCAGCTCCAATCTCCGGCACCCGCTCCCAAACCTTCTCCGGCAACCACGATGACCACTCCCGTTCAAGGTAAATCTGAATTTGTTTTTATGATTTTTTAAATCCGAAATTGTATGTTGCATGTTATTTTCACTTTGGTGATTGAAATTGTCATTTTAAACAAAAATATTTCGCAACACCTTTCCCAAAGAAGGGGTTTGTTTTCAATCCATTTTATTAACTTCATTT
>JAYMSW010004356.1:0-11094 GCA_036897725.1 Erodium texanum | reverse complement strand
CAAGAAATTTTTCCCCATATGTGACCCCTCATACATCCCCCGACCACTAACTAAAGCCACACAATACCTACTATGAAGCCTATATTCATCTAGGATATCCCTTATCTTAGGGCAAAGCACATGTGTATAATCATGAAGCTTGGTTTTCCTATCAACAAACCATGCCATGAGCTTCTCGCGATAAAATTCTAAGGAACTCATGATTAGAAGGCCCCTGCTCTTTTTTATCCAGAAATTAAAACTCTCACTAAGATGAGTAGTATCACAGCCAGTTTGTGCTCTAATAGAAAAGAATGCCTTACACCAATGTTTCTTCTCCTTCTTCCACAACCATGTGGCAGCATCTTGGTTGAGTAGAGCCAGCTTCCTCAATTCCTCCTCTAATTCTACTTCATTAGTGGCTTTCGAACAACACCACAAATGGTTCTTCAGTGCTTCTCCCTTGAATTGCAGGTGCCAATTATCGTATAGATGTCGTATGTAGTGCCTATGCTCAATTTTGTCATAGGTCTTCCCAAATAGCTCCACAAGTCCCTACAAAAAACCATATGAATGTAATGTTACTAAAAACTCTGTCTGAATTTCAATTTTACAGTGAGAGTCACTAGCCCTGATCAGCTCGGCATACTTCCATAGCTTCCCGTATTGAGCATTGTCATCCCCTGCCAGTTTCTTCCTCGCTATAGAGGGGTCCTCCAAACTTTGGATTTTGTCACAACTATCTGTAGGTCTCTCCCGATCATGTCTACGAACCCTTAAACTTGGATATTAGGAGTGTCTTTGATGTAGTTCATGTACTTGCCCATGTTAATGTGTTTAGTTATTCATGTACAACAGTTACTATACACATAAGCTAAATAGGAAGAGACACGGAACTAACCTAGTTGCAAGTACCTCGACTGTGACACAACCATTAGAATCAGGCTTATCACAATCGTGTTCGTTGCAGAAGGTCTTGATTTGCACCATCTCGCTTCCATATATCGCACTACACCAAATATAAAAGGGACACCCATCAACCTTGCAATACATCTCTATGTCATGATTAGTATTCCTACTGTACCCAAAACTAAATAACTTCTCCGCACAATAATTCCTCAACACCATTCTGAAGACATTTGCATTCTCAAATATGTCCCCGACTCCTATATCCACTTTCGTCATGTTCAAATCAGCTGCTCATGTCCTCAGATGTCTTGCAGGTCTCACCTCATCTTCGTTATCACTCACATTTATGTTCCTCCGTGCTCGCCAGTTACTGGTGAACTCAACTTCCTCGGTGCTAAACTCCTCCAAAACTTCATCATCCCCAATATTCGGATGGGAATGAGGCTGCCATGAAACATGATCAATTATGTCAAAATCGCATACAAAAACAAGGCTTAAACATGTAAATTATTGATTCAAAGCATTCAGTATAACAGTTTTATACCTCTGATTTTTCATGAACATCTTCAGCTCCTTCTTGGCCAAGTTCTTCTTCAACTCTTTCATCATCATGTTCTTCTTCAGCTCCTTCACTAACTTCATCTTCCCCAATATCAGGTTGGGAATGAGGTTGCCATGAAACATGATCAATTATGTCAAAATGACATACAAAAACAAGGCTTAAACATGTAAGTTATGGATTCAAAGCATTGAATATAACATTTTATACCTGTGATTTTTCATGAACATCTTCAGCTCCTTCTTGGCCATTTTCTTCTTCAACTCCTTCATCACCAAGTTCTTCTTCAGCTCCTTCATCACCAAGTTCTTCTTCATGATCTACTTCTTTCGCAAAATCCATATATTTTTCGAATTGCATTTGTTCAGCAGCTTTATAATCATCATCATCATGTTCTGATCCTCCATCATAATCATCGACTTCTTTCCCAATTTTTCCCTCCCCCTCATGATCATCTACATCCTCATGTTCTACATCCATACTCTCACTCGAAGAATCATTATCTGATTCATCAACACTATCACTCAATTCACTAACTATCACATAATCAACACCCTCCCTCATGCCATCCAACTGTGACCCGGTAACGCTATATCCAGCTTCTTTAAGGTCCTCCAAATTTTGTAGAGTTAATCACTTTAGTGTACGTTTCTCACCCCTGCTTGATATATCAGAACCCTCCACCTAACTACCAAGCTTCACACCATGCAATGAAGAACCTGGCTTTATAAAATCAATTTTACCAGATCTTTGTATCTGTGCCAATGATCCTTCCGACTCATCCACATACACAGATACATCATCATTTACCCCATGCCAATTCAAAATGTCTTCTACCTCCATGTCTGTTTCAGCAGTTATTAAGGAATTGGCCAATTTGAAACCAAGAATTTGCCACCAAATTATGCAATTCGGGTCACATCCTAGGTTACGAACACAAAATTTGTACATTGTGCCGCTATAGAATCGATCTGCATCCAGTGAGTAATACCTCACTGAACCAACCCACCTAAATGTTGGTTCTACCTCAAACTGGCCCTTAAAATGAATCTTGAAAACCTTAAAGGTGTGTGGGGTTGGTTTACAAACAAATTTCTGAACTTCTGGGTCGTCATCAGTATCAGAGCTTGGAAGTTGTGGGTCGTCATCAATAAAAGAGATCATCTTCCATAAGAAAATGTATAAACCAGTTCAACCCTAACTCAATATCGACCCACCAACTGAAACCCTAGCTCGAAATACCAATGCAAACCCTAAATCCTTTCTAACTTACATTAAAAGCAAAAATGGGATGTTCAAAATCTAGTGCAAATCAAGGTAAACAGCATAGATAAACCAGTTCGAATCCTAAACCCTGACAATGACAAGACAAATTCGAACTTATGAAACTTGAATATGAAAACGAACCTCGCTTGGATCTCCTCTATGGCCTCAATCTTCTCGACGGACCATGTTTGCTATCTCAACTCTGACTTCAGAACCGAAACCCTAGATTCGCCGCGAACAGAGCTTAGATCTTTGGGAGATTTTTTGGTCTGAAAACGAGTTATGGATAAGAAAGTCAGCCACAAAACACTTATCACTAAAACAAGGGTATTTACGTCTTTACACGTCGCAAGTTAACTCCCTCTCTGATGGTGAACCTTAAAAAAAGTTCACGGTAGTGATATGAACGGGTCGATACATTAAAGATGTTCTATGAAAATGGGTCATAGTTCACGGTAGTTTTGTGAAATTTTCCCTAAATATTATTATTGATTTGCCTGCCTTATTTCTATTGTTTCCTTCTTGACAAAATACCAAAAATATCGTTCCTCCAAAACTTCGTGACTTGGATTGACCTCTTGAAACTAATACATTTACATCCCCGGGTTGTTCTTCTCTTTCTCTCTTGGAAGAGGGGGGAAATACTTCTCATCTCTTATTACTTACATCGACCGGAGTACGCTTCCTCCGGGAGGACATCACCATGCATAGTGTATGAAGAGACTATAGCTAGTGGTGTGAAGACAGAGAGTGAATCATGAAAATGTTTTTCAACCCTTGTGAAATCCTACTTAGTCTATTCTTGTGTTTATGTGATTTCTAGAAATGTGCAAGGATGTTAGAGTGTGTACAATTCTGAGAAAATATTTTGATCGCCTTGCTAGTCTTTGATTGAAAAACCACCCAACTTTCATACCATTTTCATACATCATTTTAAGAATGTCTTTCTCTTTTTCTTTTTCTTTTCTTTTTACTTTATTTTTTGTTTTGTGTCTTGAGTCTTATCTTAGATTGAATTTTAGGTCAGATTCATGCATTGCATTTGTGTTTACTTTGCTGTTAGAAGAAAGGAGTCTCGGCTTCTCCTATCAAGGTGAACCTCGGGGTTTAACCGATTCTATATTATCTTAGTGTTTTATTTTCTCGGGACAAGAAAATTGTAAGTGTGGGGTGTTGATGCAAATGCATTTTGTGGTGATTTTCCTGTACATTAGTCACCGCTTTTAAACTTCTGGGTCCTTGTTTAGTGCATTTTCTATCATATCTGCGTAGATTACTTGCTTTTGGATCTTATGGAAATGTGTAGGTGAATGGAGAAATTGAAGCATCTTTTGGAGTGATTTTGGAGCAGTGGAGAAAATCAGAGGTAGGCACCGACTTAGTCCGACTGTGTTAGCCTCGAGCCCTATTTTGGGCACAGCTATGCCATGCTCGATGCCTTGGAAGAGCTTCATTTCCACACTTTATATCCCATGCTTGGTCATGGCGATGCAATCCTTGGGCACCACCTAGGGCATGGTCATGCCATCCTCCTCACCTGAAGACTTGAAGAATTCCAAAGATAGTTCGGATTTGCGTCACCACAATGATCATAACGTGCGTCCTCAGGACACCTTCCTGGACTTGGGTACGATCGTGCCCACTTGTTCCATGTACGAGACTCTTCTTCCTCGGATCGAAGCCCGGACTCGGGCATAGCCGTACCGTCCTCGGGCAACACCTTGGCACGACCGTGCGGAAGTTCGTGAGAACACGTAGACTGGATTTTTATATGTAATTTTACCCTTTGACTTGTAAAAACTATAAATATATATTTTAGGGTTTTAGAAAGGGGATATGAGATATTTTGTGTTTCAAGAGAGAGAAGCTCTCATTTTCTAGTGAGAGAAAGCTTGTATTCTTGGATTTCTATGGAGATTAATCAAGATCGACAACAAACTGATAATGCATATCATTTCCTCTACCTCTTCTATGCCTTATTTCCTTTATCTATCTATGTCCACGAGTAGCTAAATCCTTTTGATCTAAGGCATAGGATGGCATGATGACCCGAAGTCTTAGTGTAGCTGAAAAGGGGGCTTACAATACAAGAATGAACTCTTGAACTAGCTCGCGCGGAAAAGATATACCTAGAGAATTGCTTGTTGATGTTGGGTAACCTTCGAATCTTGTGTTGATGATGCTAGATTAGGTGAATTAGGTTAGTTTGGTCTTAATGTTTCATCTCCTTAATTTCCTTGGTGATTGATTAGATTAGTTATTCAATAAATGCAAGTTGAGAATAGCCAGTGGACCAAAATTAGCCTAAACTAGGGTTTAAATTTATTCTAGCAATGGTTAAGTTAGCTCTTGAGTGGTAATTATAGCCTCACCTAGCCAAATATTAGATTAATCCATTAGCCAAAGACTAGTGGTAATTATAGGCTAGCCTAGACTAGGGTTTAAATCTATCTTAGCAATGATTAGGTTAGCTCTTGTGCTAATTGGTTGCAAGACGGTTAGGATTAGCTTATAGAGTTTCCGCCGCCACCTTAATTTAGATCATTAGCATAAGATTGATAGGATTATCCAATATACGTCTAAATCCTCTAGGATCTCGTGCCTTGGATGCTTTTCTCATCTTTGAACACATCATTTACTTGCGTTTTGCCTTAATTAATTCCAATTGCTCTTAGTTTAATAGCATGTTTATTTGTTTTCCAAACCAAAACCAAACTTTTATCCAGCTTGGATTAACACAATTAACGAGATATATAGTGATTTCCATACATAATTAGCCCATTGGGTTAGATATTCGGGGTCGTCATTTGACTTCCCTATATTACTTGACCGGTACACTTGCTGTGCATCAGAGAGCACCAATTCGCGTCTTTTTTTTTGTACTCTGGCCCATTCAGGCAACACAGATTGTTAGTCTTGCGCGACGTAATCACCCGCCACCCAAATAGTCCAACTAGTGCAACACAAAAGTGCGTCTCTCAAATGGATCTACCTAGGCGACACAGGCTTTGGTCGTCCAAGCGATTCTACCTAGGCAATGCAATATTGCGTTACCCAGGCTCATCCACTTAGGCAACATAGTCAACGATCCAACACAACAAAACATGTCTACGTCATCTTTTACCAATTTCGACAATATAGTATCACTCGTGCGCCGCCCAGATACTTGGGCAACAGGACTAGTGCGATGCAACCTCCATCCCTAAGACTTTAGGTGACGTAGCCAACATCTTCGATGACATACTTCCTACGTCGCCCCTAGTTAAGTTCTCAAGTAGTGTACAACTCTTAATTTAAATTTATCAAGCATAGATATGTAACATGTAAGTTTGCTTGATAAAATTATAAGTTAATCCACATAGTCATTATTACCACACAAGTATCTAAAATCATTTCACAACTCAAAGCCATTACGATAGAAAAGAAAATTTATTGAAACAACACTTCCTCATTAACCAAAGTCAAGCCTTACATACAATATTAACCTTTTCTCAACCATTTCAATTCATGTGATGGTTTTGCGGTATGCTAAAAGGTAACCTTATCTTTCAGAAATGTAGTACAAAGCTACTCTAAACTGTTAGAATATTTATAATATTCGTCTGGCCTTCGTGTATAAAAAATTGATCATAGAGATCAAGTTCACATTAAAGTATAAAGCTTTAATATAATAGTCGACATCGTTATGGATCGGTTTCGGTAAATGTAATTAAGGTCCGGGAATTATTATTCCTTCCTACTATATCAAATGGTGCATTGAGTTGGGTATTGTGTAATGAGGTGTGTAGTTAGTTGTTGATGACATGTACATCAACACAACTCATAAAAGAACATGAAAGATGACAAGAATGGTTGTTGCATTTTTTCTATGTTCCATCAAAAACAGAAAATATTGGAAAGGGTTAAGGAGGAGAAACAAAAGAACTTGATTCATGAAGGAAGATCCTAAAGAAGGTGAAAATACAACAATAGATCAAGGTAAGTTCTTCTCACTTCCTATTATTGTTTTAGGGTTGAATTAGTTTAAGTCTAGATCCTACTTCACTATCTTGTTTTCATGATTGTAGAACATATAAAGGAAATAGTTGTTTTCAATTTATCCAACCATTTTGTTCACATGAACATTTGATTAACTTTTACTTATTATGCAATTTATCGAATCATAATTTAGATGAACATCTCATTAAACTTGTATTCATTATTTAAATTATCCAACAATATAGTTCATATGAACATTCGATTATATTCTTCTCATTATTTCAGTTATCCATATTTTATCCAATCGTTTACTATAGTATGTATTTCACAATTTCAATCTTGTATTTCATATTTTAAGCTACCCAAATATGTTTATCTCAATGTGTACACGTTAAAGGATTTGTGGATGACCGGAAAATGAGAAAATATATATTCAAATGTGTATGTATATTATAACAGAGGTTTACTATAAAAATATATATATTAACTATTGGATGAGAAGTCAAGTAGAACAAACGGTTATTTTCACCTAAGTATACTAACCTATACTCGGATTAACGGAACCATGGAAACCGTGACAGACTGAGTTGGAAAGACGAAAATGCCCTTGTTTAAGACATTAAGACATAAGTGTATGAGGATGTTTCGTATTCTACACTAAATCCTGATAACCCCAAACCGATTCAGACCTAAATCTCTTTTTGACCTAGAGGAAGAAGACGACTTCGCCAGAAGCTTGAATGGAGCTTAATCGACTAAGGTGAAAGGGGAAGTTGCAGACCCAAGTGAAGGAGATGAGTGAGTCCTCGTATGCCAGTAATGAAGTGAGCGGAGGTGGAACCCCACATCGATTTGTAAGTCCTTTTCCTTTTTTTCCTTGTATTTTGTAAATAAGGTTTTAGGTTTGGTGTTAATCATACAATGGATGGTTGGTATGATGTTAGGGTGTAGCATTATATGCTTTTAGGTCGTTTCCTGATATTCGAATGGTTAGGGTTTGTAGTTTAGGGTTTGTTTTGTGGGTCTGAAATTTGAAATCTTTTCATCTTTCTTCTTTGTTAACAACAACATGCAACTAAAGGCACTTATAGGGTTTTTGAATTTCACTACGGGGGGTACTTTCTTGACTGTAGTCACATATATGTAGAAGGAAATGTTTCTTTTGAATCAATCCACGAGGATGAATGCTTTTTGTTTAGATAATTGTGTGAATTTTCGAGACTAAGGTGTGAGGGAAACATTAATGTGTGTTTGTTGGTACCCAAAGCAAGGCCATATGTCACTATATTGCAGAGTGATGAGGATATTTCTAGGTTACTAAACTCATACAGTGAAAATTTCTATATCCCCCTGTATGCATTACATGGTGAAAAACCCCTCCAAATTGTATCCCCCGACGGGAACTTGGTATATGCGAGTGAAGTAGTGGAAGAGGAAGGGAGTAAGAGGTATGAACCTATTAGGAAGAAGAGTAAGGTCCATAAGTCATATGTGACTCCGGGTGAGTATGAGTCCATAGTGGGATTGAAGGGTGGGATTTAGGATGAAGTAATTGATAGAGTTGCGTTATTGAGTCACTAGTAAGTAATGAGGAAGGAGAGGTCTATGATTATGTCATGGACATGAATTTCTTTGATGAAGAGGATGATTTGAGGAGGAATGACAAAGGCAAGGGTGTGGAACAAGCAGGGTTAGAGGGTCCAATTGAAGGGGAAAGATGAGCACTACCATGAAGAAGATGAAGCTGAAGTTGAAGATAAGCTGAAAGAATTAGGAAGGGAAAAGGTGTGACAGTGGAACAAAGTGCCGAGAAGGAAGAAAGTTCAGATGAGGAAGCAATTAAATGGGAAGAAGGTTACTGTCCTGACGAAGCACACAGATGGAGGAAGGCCAAATGGGTGGTAGTCGAAGAATCTTCCCCCATAGTTGTAGAAGAAGAATTTTAGGACTGTGAATTCAAAAGGTCAAGGGCAGAAGAGGAGGTTGTAACGGAAACAGGATGGCAAGAGATATGGCATGATAGGGTTCTGAGTCGAAGAACATTGAGTTGGGTGTTTACTCATGTTTTGTCAATGCAAAGGTCTACCGTGAAATCTTCAAAGCATATGCAGCTGAGCAAGGATTTGACTACCCATTCAAGAAGAATAACAAGAAAAAAAATTGGTGTTTATTGTGGTGTCATGCTTAGAACAAAAGACTTGTCAACCGTGGATATTTCAATTACTTCTGCTATTAAGTGAATTTTTTTGTGGGGATCAATTATGATGTTTCTGTTGAAAATTTGGTTATATGTGTTTATTGTCTAGAAATTCATAGCGGTTTTGTGTAAAAAATATAAACTTCTTAACAGGTTTTGGTAAATTATGGCCACATTTTTCAATATATCATGTCCAAAATTTGGACAAAATTAGACCCACATTTCCCACACCTCATGTCCAAAAGTTGGACAACATTATGCAAAAAATCATAAACACCTCATCTACAAATTTTAGGAAAAAATTATGCCCAGATTTTGACAAAATTTCCAACAGTTCATTGCACATTCATTAATCAATATTTTTCACAAAATTCTGGCAAAACCCTCAACTTGTCATTGCACACTGAAGAAATAGATGAAGGTTTGATGATTACACATGAACCTAAGAACTTTTATCTAGATCATAATCAACTTTTACACAAAATAAACACAAAAACTACACTAACACAAACTAAAATCCTCATTACAAACACTTTCCTTCTCCGCAAGTCCTCAACCAATTTCTGTTTCTCAAATAATTTTCTCTTATAAACTTATAGAATATCCAATGCAACTTTCTCTTGAAGGATTTTCATACTATCTTCATCTACCTTGCGAATTGTACATTCCAAACTCTTTAGTCGCTGATATAAACCTGGCAGAACCCTTTTCCCAGCTGCACAAGTTTCGGCATCAATCCAACAAAAAAAAATTACATCTTCTATTGCACTAGGACAAACAAAAGAAAGGGACTACTTACCAATTTCACAAATAAACTTATAGAATATCCCCCACATCCGACAAATCTCCTCCCAGGATTGTCATTCGTGGTTGATGTACGGATGGGAGCCTTCAAACCACACCGGCACTTCTCCACCTCCTGCTCCACCTTCAAGTTTAGAAACCCTGCTCTTTCACCACCGTGATTCTGCTACCCCTCCTAATCCCTCAGCTTGTTCGACGAACTGAACCCTAAAATAACCTCATGACTCACAAATGTTGAAGATATTAAGACCAAGGGTAGTCCAAGTATTATGAAAAATTAAACACATCACACGACGGTCACGTGATGTGTTTTCTCAACTCTCCATCACGATTTCCACAGTTTTGTTAATTTTGATACATTTAGATAGTTTAAGTACCCGTCCAAGCAGTAACAAGTATTGAGGTATCCATTTGAAATTTGAGTATAGGTTAGGGTACTTAGGTGTAATTAACCCTAGAACAAATAACAAAAGCTCTGACAGAGTTTATTGTATTCAAACTCGCACTGGGTTCAAATCCTGTCCGATATAGGAAATATAACTAGTTTCTTCACAACACTATACAGTAAATTTGACTGGAAGGTCAACAAAAACTCTACTATGTCATTATGGTATAGTGGTCCAAATACCGTCGCCAAAAATCATTATTCAATTTCAAATCTTCGAATTATTTATTCAGTTAGTCACCAAATTTTTACAGTACAAAACATACAAAAATTCAAATTTGGACAAAACTATATCGATAAAGCAAACACATTTTACTATTCAAATGAAAACACACATATTACACTTTAAAAACAAAATTAAAACTACAAAGAAAAAACATGATACTTAAACTATGAAAAGAAACACGATAGCAAAACTACTTCAAAGACCCATGTTCGTATTTAGTTGCGCCACTCTCCTTCGTCCTGAACGAGTCTCCACCATTATTTTATTATGAGGAGTCGTTTGTAGTCTCGAAGGTATCGTGTATCGGTCATATCTACCACTTGATTATCGATTTGATCGGGCGTCCGATTAGCTAAGCATTCTTTGTGTATCATTTCAAACATTTTCACGTCCTTATCTATTTTCAACAAATGATCCTTCAGTTATTTGTGGCTTCAGATAGGGCAATCTGCAAGGTCTTCTTCTTCCTATCGGAGGTACACATGATTCCAATATTTTTTTTCCAAATCCTCAACGGACACCACTGCATGATATATCTTGGCCGACTGAACTAGAGTGGCGGCCAAGACCTTATGCGACGAACAAACAGTTGGCCAACACCACTACTGAAACTCCTTGACCGACGAAGGCAGTCTGTCGCCCAAGGAACGTCGCCTAAGTGTGTTGCCCAAGCACTTGGCTGACGAAACATGAACTTCGTTGGTCAAGTGCCCACTTAGCCAACTGAAGAA
>JAYMSW010004355.1:0-11095 GCA_036897725.1 Erodium texanum | reverse complement strand
GATTAATGGGAGGGTATGAGGACTCATATACCCATGGCTGCAAGTTGACATCATCTTATTCTTGGTCATTTTGTAGTGTTCTTGTCTATTTATTTGTCTACTATACAAATCCAATTAATTATCACCAATTCATGCTCTCTCGTAGAAAAACTGAAAATGATATATGAATAATGGAGATAGATTTAACGTTTACGGAAGTTATTAAGACATGTGCATATATATCAACAAGTAATTATGAGAGTTCAATTTTAACCGAATCAAACACTAAAAATATTTTATTTATTATATTAAATAAACATAATGGATACAGTTTTTTTTTGTTGACGTTCGTATTAAAACAATAGTGATGAACATATTATATTGGCTAGTGTTTACGATACCTCCATTTTTAGACCAAAAAAAGTTTGGGTAGGTATATTAGATCATAAGAACATAAAATAAGAATTTTTTTTTAACGTTCTTACAAACAAAGACATGAGTAATGGACATATTATATTAGAACTCGATTCTTAGCAGAATTAGATATCAAATATATTACTAAATATATTTAATACAAATGTTATTATGTAAGGAAATGAATAAGGGGATAATATCTGAACCACACTTGTAAAATGTTTTGGGGTTTATGGCATAGGAACATATATTATTTCCATATCATATTACAGTTCAGGTTCTAATTTACCTAATACATAAAGTTTGATGATATTATAAATTATTATCTTTGTTAATGTATTTTTTTGAAAAAATAGTAGAAAATCAACCTTTAAGTTAATTTCAGTTAAGCAAAAAATATGTTACGCTAAGAGAAGCAAATATATACGTTATGTTACTGCATAGAACATGCATCTGCTCATCATAATTTTTGTTTGACGTTTATATAGTTAAATAAATTTAATTTATTTCTACAAAAAATATATTATTAGGTTATAAACTTGTATGTGCTCGTGCATTATTATAGGATAAAAAAATGAAATATCTCAATGTATATATACATTCAATAGGTAGTATTTTAATGAAAAAGATAAAAAAAATTCAAAGTCAAATTATTTTATGAAATGGAAATATCAAACAAGAATTATGAAGTGATCATATATTAAATTTAAGCTAACAAGAGCCGTTGCGTGGGGGAAAGAGCTTCTATGCTCTCTCTACTCTCTCATGTCCTCTACTCTTCCGTAGATGATGTTTTATCGTCGCTTGAGCTATCTCCATTGTTCTTCCACTGCCGTTGCCTTCCATTCCACCTTCGTCCAATCATGGCCCCGCTTAACCCGTGTCACCGCCGTCCAACCATGCCCCCTCCCAACCTTGCCGGCCAGCCTTGTCAGCCGTTCTGGCCCTTGTTTATGGAGTTTCGTTCAGAAGAAGCTTTTCGGGTCGTCTTTAGCTGCTGTTTTTTTAGTTGTTTGTTTAGTTGTTTTGTTAGTAAATAAGTTGTCAGCGTTAGCTGGGTTAGAGCCAGACTTTTGTCTATTTAAATGCGCATACAAAACGTCCAAGTCCTTTCATTTAGGTATAAACTGTAAGCGGTATGCGAGCTATACTCTGTGAGAAGTTGACTATAGGAACTTTGTTTCCACAAAGTTTAGACTGTGAGGGCTTTTGTCTTGAACGTCTAACAGATAGTATGTATATCTTCCAGTTGATATATAAATTTGACAGTAACTTTTATATCAAAAAAATAAATAAGCTAACAAGAATTAAAAAAATGTTCAGGACAAAATCACATACATGTACAAAAAATATTAAATGTGTTTATATATATACACACTCCATTATGTATTTCAGGTAATAAACTAAGTTTTTACATCAAACACATACATGACCTACGTGCTTGAATTATATATATAAAAGAAGCCTCATTTGTGTCATATAATCTTCTTGAGAATTATGAGGTGATCATCAAGACTCAAGGGAATATTTAATGATTTTTTTTTCTTTCAAATGATGCAAAATCAGAATGGAAATCCTATAATATCATAACTATTAATTAAGGAATCAAAAACTAACCAACTCAAATGGATATGATACAGTACCACCAACAACAAAAAATCAAGGTTAATTGTAATCGAACAATAAGTAGTCTCAGAATTGATTGAAAGAAATTCCTTACTATTTAATACTATTTTAAAAGGACTACATACATTAAATGTCATTTGATATAGTCAAACCAGAAACGTGAAAAAGGGTTAAGTTATGGGAAAAGAAAAATAGAAAATGATAGGGTAGGGTAGGTGTTGAATGAAATTGAGTAGCTAAGGCTAACTCGTCTCATCGCACCAATCACTACCATTTTTGACATATTAATTACTTCACACTATTAGATTTTTTTTGCAAATATTAATTTTAATATAGTTATTGCCTTTATAGTTTTCACATTTTAATTATGATATGAAACTAGTGTGCTTTGAAGCCACTTTGCGAATCATTATCAAAAGTCAATGATAATCACAAAAATCAATGTACAAATTCATTTTTTCTTCGATGATGATCACAATATAAAAGCTAGCAATAAAAGTCCAACAGTTTCAATCATCATAACTTCTTAACTAAATGACTTTTTTGTAATGGAGGACTTCCCAATGATTGTGTTCAAATGAACTCTTTGACCAACCATTTTGCAGATAATTACTGTCCCAATACAATTTGATTATGGGACCCGATGTATTGATGGAGATAGTTTAGATGGGTAGCTTGGGCTTCAAGCATAACCATTTTTGTGTGGAAATGTTCTGAAAATAATATACATAAATCAATTACTGTATAAAAGAAACTCTTTGTTAGCATTCTTAAAATCGGGTCCTTTCACTTATTAAGATTAGTCTAGTGATTAAGAAAGTTGTTTGTCTTCGTTATCCGGGATTGAATTTTATAATGGAGGCAATAATGTTATTAATTATTTGAATGGTTTGTTTTGAGTTATCTCATATATGCGTCCTGATGTGTTGTTTAATTTGATAGGATTGTTAAGTGATACACTAACTATACTCATCCAATGCTAATTACAGAAATTGTTATTCTCACCACGTTTGAAGTCTGCAATGTTACTATATTGTCTTATACGATCAATAATTCATTCAATGTGTATCTTTATGGTTGATATTAAATAATGTGTCAAAATTTTCAACAAAAAAAAATATAATTGTATCCTCTAACTGAAGTTTAAGGTTTAAATAAAAACTTCAAATGCATAACTGTGAAAAGAACATTAATCTAATCATCAGCAATACGAACCAAAATTCCTAGGCTACTAGAAGAATCTGTATATGAATAAGTTACATAACATACAACACAAAAATCTATGTATAGCTAAGCTGATCATTAAACTCTCCTTCAATGCATACTTGGTCATTTATGCATGATTTGAACTCCATGGGTGAGTTGTTTGCTGAAGTAAAGAGACGTATATGAGCTCATTCCATGCGTCAGGAACCCCAGGAACACACCAATGGCTGCAGTCCTGCCGCCTCGTGGACACCTTCTTCCCGGGAATGGCGGTCTTCCCATATACAGACGGGTGGCCATCCTTGCGGAAATTGGTTAATCTTGTGACATTTAGAAGTATCACCGGAAACTTCATTTCTTGAATCACCTCCTCCGCTATCTTCATTTTCAACGGGTAGTTATTCAGGATGGGCCCATTCAGGACTGGTTCGGTTTCACCATTACACGACCCACCCGAGTCCCATTCTCCGCCCCTGTTCACATAATAGAGAAATTCCTAATCAACAAGAAAGCACTAATACGGTAATACCAAAAGCTTGTTTGTCCAACTAGTCAAACATTTAGACTTGGGGACTAGGGTTCAAGTCTACCTTCTCCCGCCTTTATCATCTATTTCTCCAACTCTTATTGGGCCTCTTTCTGTCTCTCCCAACTTATGGGCCTCTTTCTCAAGGTGGGAGGTCTTGTGGCAATATTAAAGCTTGTTTCTAGTTTGAAGGATGTCTTGAGCCAATGATACATCAATCTTGAAAGACTAAGAATCAAAAGTTTGGTGCTCCTTGCTTCTACATAAGCAAGTGAGCCTGATGATTCACATTGTTGATCAAAACAAGAAAGCACTAAAACATTTCTCAAGCACTTTGTGTTTGGCCCATGGCAATTTCTTATTCAGCACGTGCGATGTGTACCTATCAACTGAGCTTACAACATCAGAAGTCAGATTTCAGATCACAGCGAGCATACCTAAAATGGGCAGATGAGTATCCACGGTACATGACTAACTTGTTTTTTGGATCCATATTCTGATCAATCCACTGAGCCCATGTCTTCAGAGCCCTTCTATAAGCTTCAACTGCATCTAACTTTGGGTAGATATAATCACCTTCTTTGTAGTAATCTTTCCTGTATTAACAAAACATCTTTTATTACTCTAATGAGAGGCCCATTTAGTTTGCAAGAAAAAAAAAACAAGATCACACAGAAGCATGAGAAATGACAGCAAAGATTGCAAACTGACCCCCGAGAAGTCTTTCCGTGACTCCACCAATGCCCAGTATTAAAGACCAAAATGTCAGCTTGCTTCCATCTCCCAGAAGTTTTGTCAATTCTATCGATTGATAGAGTTGGATTTGAGTTTCCTTGTCCATTAATGCGGACTCCTTCCCTCACAAGAAAGTGTGATCTCACAAACTCCACCGTACAGTCATAGTCCTAACCAAGCACATGAAAAATGGGAGATATAGTCAATTCTGGCCGCAATATGAGACTGATTACATTGTATTTGAGCGTAGTTACCTCAAATTTGAAGGCAAAGTAACCTCTTCCCTTGGATATTTTGTAGCCATGGATCTCATACATTCTGCTTTTATTGTGCAGGCTTTCACGCAACATGCATAGAAGTGACTCATACTGGTTACGATTCATGGAGTCTCCAACAAGCATCAGCCTTTTACCTCTTAGTCTCATCAAAAAGTCTGTTGCATTAAACCTATGAGTGAAAAGCATGCATCTTAGTCTCATCAAAAAGTATGTTGCATTTAACTTATTAGTGAAATGCAAACAAGTAAAAGAAATGTATCTCAATATGATCCAATATCTAGACATGGGGAGGTAAGGCATGACACTATTTCATAATTCAACAAGTAATATAATGACACCTATATGATTCTTTAAGAGTAGGTTGAAAAATTGTCCTCATGCCCTGAGACTTGAAAATTGATAATTGAATATGTTGATGGTTATGGTAATGTCCTGAATACGCATGGATGATGAAAATGGCTGAACCAATTGATAAGATGCATGGAAATGGAATGCCATACCTAAAGTATATCTAGAGAGAACCATACAAATAAAAGCTGCACTAGGAAGTAATGCACAAATTTTGTAACTTTAACCATGTTATTTGAGCTACTAGATATAAGATTATGCTTAGTTCAACCACAAGAAGGAGAACGATCAACTATTCGTAAAGCATTTTTGAGGCCACCATTTCTACATGCTCAAGAAGAAGTCATCAAAATGGCATCTAATATTTCCCAATACTTTTCAATGGTTCTGTTTACTATGAAACTAAACTCTCTGAACATGCTTCTCTCCTACGGGGAAGTACTATATTTCTAGGAATTCACATAAGCAGTCATGTGAACATAACAACATGCAAAGGTTTGTGAAGGACAATTTATGTCATCCTCACTACACAGCATGAGATGAAGCTTGCAATAAAAATTTGCTTCTTGTTATGCTGTGTCCCAAGATAAAGACTATTTGGGAGGTAACCTTTAGTTCAACAGCAAGGGTTCTGTCTAAGAGAGAGCAACAGGGCAGGGAAAATAACCAACAAACCACCTTTTCAACACTGAAAAACTTGATGTTTCACTTTACTGTGCTTTAGAATTACCACAAAATATAAGCCATACAAGATCTAATTACCATGACCTATCTACAAAGGGCTTCTTGACCAGCCGAGTGTCTCAAATGTCACAACTTTCTAGCCATTCTTAGGCTGTAACTCCTAAATACTTCCATCTAGAACTCAAGCCACACAATTACGGCCTTCCTTAAGCTCTTTGCATCAGTAATCACTAATAGATAAGCCACGAAAAGTGTCCTGCATCAGAAGAGGACTTGAAATCGAAAAGAGGGTATCTAGCATATGGAACAAATAAAGATTGGTCATTTCTGCTGAGGAATACACAGATATACAGACTTGTTCCACAACACATTTTTCAGACAACATAAGTTTTGACCCACAACAAGACTAGTCTATCAACAGCAGAACATGCAATTTAGCACCACCACCACATTGTTCAGCCACGAAATCTATACCAATCACACATGCACAAACATATTGAAGAAACCAAATTCAGACAGGTACCTGGGAAGATCACACCCGTCTGGCTTCCACCTCCATTTCAGATACTCTGAATCCGGCCGTCCGTTGGGTTGGCAATCAAAAGCCTCATCGACAAAAGGGCAAGAACCGGGCTGGTAAATTGGGTTCTCCTCATCCTTAATCCAAGTCCCCATATGCAAATCACACTTCTTCACCGACTCATCGACGCCCATTTCAGCTGTCGGTTCATTACCAGAAACTGGGTCCCTCTCATTGTCGGCATCATCAGTAACTGGGTCTGTCCCATTTCCAGTATCAGAATCTGGAATCGTTTCCTTCCCATTATCAGGAGGTGTGTCTCTTAGAGTTTCGTCATCTGAATCCGGGGTTCTCGTTTCTTCAACATTGAGCTCACCAGTGGCGTTCTCATGGGAGTTCAATTGAGCATCTGGGGAATGAAATTGAGAAATCGGAGAAATGGGTTCTAGATCTTCAGGGTCGGTGGAGGTGGAGGCAAGGAAAGAATCAGAGGAGGAGAGATCTTGTCTGTAGAGGGGGCGGGAGGGGTCGAGACCTCGTCTGGCAAAGAGGGAAATGGAGCAGACGAAGAAGAAGAAGAAAGCGATGAAAGCATAAAGGCCTCTCTTGTTGGGTGAATATGTCGAAGCCATTCAAGGAGGTCGGAGCTCAGGGCATGCTTTCTTCTTCAGTCTCTCCTCGGAGCTCCTGAAATGGGAAAAGAATTTTGTATAAGGGACATACGATGATTAATGTTATTGTTACGTCACTAATTATTGCTGTCAATATGCTGTCCGAAATCCAAGCCTCTATACTGTACGATTTAGTTTTTTGTTTGTTTGTTTTGATATTACGATTTAGTCTTTTAGATGAATGTTACTATATTTGGGTATGGTTATTGGTTAAGGCAGCATCGTTGATCAGTGTTAATACGTTAGAATTGGTATTGGCGATACAGTCGTATTAGTCAGTACCGTCTCCGAATAAAGAGCCCATTTTAATGATGTGTGAAACAAAAGGCCTCTCTTGTTTTTTTTTCTTTCTAATTTTTTATTAAATAAACAATATTAAATACACTATTAGTACCGGTGTTGAGACGTTGATGTATTACTTTTGTTTTCGTCTAGCACTAGTGTCATACCACATATTAACCCCACTTGATCCTATGTGGCGGAGGTAGCACCGGCTCCGTATTAGAGTTGCCCTTATGACATTATTACTCAACCCATAAACGATATTAGCCTAGTGATTAAGAGAGTTATTTTTCTCTTAGCCATCAGAATTTGAATCTTGGTGAGGACAATAAAAATGTCAGCTGTGTTTCATTGTAGATACATATTTATTACGTTATTTGATATACTCTAGTTATTCATCAATATGCGAGCTTGCTTGTACACATACATTCTATTCATGCTAAAGTTTAGATATAATTGCATAAATAACATAGATTTGAATTGAGCTCATACACCATGAAATTTTTTTTAAAAAAATGAATAAAAAAAATGAATACAAACAAGAACCAACTTTAAAAATGCAATAATTACATGAGTAGAAGAACAATTAAGCACGACAAGGCAAAGAAGACATGTGTATTATACAGTACTGTACCATGCCAGATATAATGGGGAAAATTTCAAAAACACACGATGTATTTATATATATTTTTATTTTTTTAATGGTAGTTCTATTTAGTATCAAAAAACGTATCCCTCAACGAGATTATGTTATCAAAGATGCATCATGTATTATCTTCCCTTTTTTTACAGACATCATGTATTATCACTTATTATCACTTTTCACTGATTTTTTTTTTATCAATCCCTATTATTTTTAGCTTGATTTTTATTTTTATTTTAGGTTTTTTAAAATTTTATATTGAATGGACATTTTTAGTATTTTTAATAAAAAACAACAAGTTTTGATAAAAGAAAATCGATAGAGGTGCGTTTTTGACTCTAAATAAAACTACCATTAGAAAATAAAAATTTATGTAAATACATAATATCTGACAATTATGCTTTGGTTCTCTTATAGAGGCTGATTTTATTGTTCAATGTCATGAAAAAGGCGAGAGATTTATCTAGTATGACCTATCAAAGATGATGCACAAGTAAAATTGGGCTGTTATAACAATCAGATAACTGTTATGTGAACCAGAGTTTCCTACCTAAAATTTGAACATGTTTCCTCAACACATCTTGAAAGTTAAATTGAACAACGTTTAAGAAATGTAATAGAGTTCGCAATCGAACATTAAAGCTTTCATACAAAAACTGCAAACACGTCATTGAATATCCTGGGAACTAATGCAGTAGAACAAGATTGTCACTACAAAAATAAAACAAGTACCAAAAAAAAAATCACAAATGTGTGAAGGAAATAAAATATTCATACCATACTATTATAAAACACATATAATGTAAGTTTTGATATTATTAGAACTCGATTAGACTTGCTTATATTGAAGAGCTAAACAATGGGAAATAAGTAACAAGATCAAAAAATCTGTACAAGAACTCAGTTGGAATCAACGCATTACGTAGTTACTAGTGAAATACATGCCTATGACCATGACATCAATAGCACAATCCAGATATATATACTGCTCTTCAACACAACAAGGCACCAATAATATCTCAAGGAAGTCACATACAAAGAAAGCAAATAAGCACTGTAAAGCCAAGCCACCAAAAAAATGAAAAGGATTCTCAATAATGCAGAACACATCAATGATAACAATTCTGAAGGAAAAAGCCTATTTCGGAAAATGGAACCAAGCTAAAACACCAAAGCAATATCACAAACTATGATTTTATAAAATCATGATAAAGATTAGTAAAAAGTACATAAAATAAAATGATTGATCCACTGGCTATCTATGCAACAAATCATGTTCAAATGATACTTTCACGAGGGAGAAGTGAATTGCTCAGTTAGGGAGTCCAATATTTCCTCCAATTTTCTGGTTCAGAAGTGTACATATAAACTAAACCTTCAAAAAGTAACTCCTTTCAGACATTTGCCAAAACTTCATCCAAATGACTAAACTTGTTATAACAATATGTCTATCCAAAGCAAGTCGTGTTAACTACAGTAGCCACCATATGATATATTTTCAAAGGATTTATCTAGAACAGAACTATTAAGGGATCACAAGCAATGTAAAACTATTCTGAATAAAGTTGGAAACTCCTTGGGAATATTGAAGAATCACACTGAATAGTAATATTTGTGAAATCAGAGGAAGGTGAAAAATCATCAAGTTTCTATAAAATAACACCCACTTAAAGGCATGAATGTGACCTTAATTGAGATTGGTGTACGAATGACAAAGAAACTAGACTACCATATTGAGCTTCTGATATAAACTCAACAAATAATACCCAACACATAATGGTGTAAATGCTCAACTACTAGGATGTTAATCAAACAAACCAAAAAAAAAAAAAATCCACCAGAACACTATCTTTCAACATGTAACCTACTACTACTAACCAGAAAGAGATTTGAGCTTCTTAGGGCGTTTGACTCCAGGGGAAATGAGCTTCTTTCGGCCCTTCACTGAATTAGCTCTTCGTTTTGCCTTCTTAGTTTCTGAAGACATTTCCCTAATAGGACCTGGAGACACGCCTTTCTTGAGTGCACTCCCTCTAGGGGTAACAGATGGGGGTATTCTCAAACTCTGAGGGGGCAAAGGGCTATGGGGCTTCCATACCAAATTGCTTTTCATTGAAAACCTCACCTTCTTTGCACTCTTGTTCAAACTCTTCCCAGCTGTTCCATCTTCAGCATCACTTTCAGTAGCAAGTTCCTGCTTTTCAGCTTTCTTTGCTCTCTTTCGCTTCTTGGAAGTGATGCCATTAGCCACGGTTTGAGGCACCACAGAGGCAATTGCAATGCCATCGTCCAAATCCACATCTGCAGCAACTTTTTCAAACTGCATTTGAAGGTTTGATATCACAGATTCGGTAAATATCATACTTTCATCAACTGCCTGTTCTTTTTCTGGATTCTCACCGTTCTTCACACCTTCCATATCCCCCCTTTCCTCAAGAACAGGGGCCTCCTTCTTCTTCTTGGACTTTTTACCACTGCTAGCAGAGGCTTTCTTGGTCTTCTTGCACTTCTTCAAGCCATTACCAGCAGACTCAATTGCAGCATCCTTGCCACCATCAACAGCAGCAATAGGAATCAATTCGGGAACTTCATCATCTTCCATATTAGCTTCAGGAAGCAAAATCTCTATCCCCACTGATGCCACTTCCTTCTCCAACTTTGAAAAGTCTTCGTGCAAACCAAACAGCAACTTCCTATTCCCTTGACAGCACTCAGGTGAAGAACCCAACTCATAAAACTTCCCTGAAAACCCCATCACAATAGCTATGGTTCCCAACACCACATCATCATCACTGGAATCCACATCCTCACCCGATTTCTTCACTTCCAAAAGCCTCCTCCCCATATTGAGGAGCTCATCAAACACACTGGACTTAACCTTCCCAAGCAACACCTTGTCAGGCAAAATTCTCATCACATACAAAAAGGGCTTGAACAAGAGCTCTAGCGCTTCCAGTTTCCGGGGAAGAAACGGCCGGAGTTCCTCGAGGAACACGGAGGTGATATGGTAATTAACCCCATTGCCCTGAAACTTATCATCGGCCCAGAATGTTTTCTCCCACAGCACGCCCATGAACCTCTGGGTGAGCTCCGCGTCCCACCCGTTGGTCTTGAGGAGAACGAAAAGGTAATGCAGAAATTTCCGAATCAAGAGGTAAAACTTGTCCAACCTGAGGCGATCGA
>JAYMSW010004354.1:0-11096 GCA_036897725.1 Erodium texanum | reverse complement strand
CCCCTAGATCCGTCCCACCAACAGCCGGGAGCGGATATGTCCCGGCTCCCACGACTCGCCCGAGAAAGCCGCGCGTGCCTTCGACGCCGCGCTCTTCTGCCTACGTGGCCCCGACGCCAAATTCAACTTCCCGAACAGCCCTCCCGACATTCCCGGAGCCGGGTCCCTCACCCGCCACGAGATCCAGCTGGCCGCCGCCAGGTTCGCCAACGAAGCACCACCAGCCGTGACGCCCGAGGGAGGAGACGACGACGACGACGTGTCAGCCTTTGATTGGTCGTTCCTGAACCCGCCTGACCCGAACGAGGGTTTGTCGGATTTCGGACTCTACTCGGGGTTCCATTACGATATCATGGGCGGAGAATTGTTCCCGGCGCCGCCTCTCGTGCCCATGGATGATGACGACGTCGTTTATGAGGACGTCGACGAGGCTTATCCTCAGCACTCGTTTCTTTGGAACTTCTAGAAGTTTCTAAAACCTTCAACTTCAATATAGTAAGTAGTAAGTAACCACAGAAAGGTTATAATCAAGTGGACACAAATAAGGAACAAAACAGGATAACTTCTGCGTTATATAAACGACTCGTCGTTAATATACAGTACGAGAATATCTACTCTATTTATAGGGTTTTTTCAGCAGATGATGAGTCCTTTTTTAGACACACTTAAGTGTGTTTCTAGTTTGTACCATGAAACTAAAGTGTGTGTAGTGTGTACTATAAGAAGCTGTAATAAACAAATATATAATGATTATATATAATAAAACAAATATTACAAGGTTGTGATTTTCTTTTTCTTGTTCAAATTTTTTGTGATTTTTATTCAACTATTTCATGTGTGTTTGGTGTGTCGTTTCTGTTCCAATCTGATTGTTAATCAATATTTATATTCATTTAATATTGACAACAAAAATTGTTATTATCACAAAGTTTAAAGACTGTAATATCATATTTTCTTATCTTTTAAGATTAATAATCCATTATATTTTATGTCTCATATATAATATATAATATTTGTATATAGAAAACTGATTTTACTTGTCAAATACGAGAATATATATCAATTCAAGACTGAGAAAGTCAAGGTTGATGGAGTGGAAAAGAGAAGCAACAGAGACGTAATATACAGTGACAAGGACTGCATGAGAAAAGGGGACCATAGTATTTGGTTTGAGATATGTGATATATGGTTCTTAATTATAAGCACGTGTTTTATTTATATAAATTGTACTTTAAAGTTGTAGGAGACAAGAGTGCTCTTGTGTGTTTTCAACAAACAAATGATAGCTTATGTTTGTATTCTTCCACTTGGGAGATGATTATGTTTGAAAAACACGTGATTGAATTTTTGTGATTATCGAAGGTTTTATCCGATTTTCGAAGCTCCACGCGGAGAACAACTTGTGAGCATATGAAACCTACTTGTAGTGTTGAAATCGAACCCACGTTGATAGAATTTAAAACAAAATATATATGTATTTATGAATAATATGGTCAAGTTCAACTAATAAATAAACTTTTAATTAGTAGGAGTTCTGGTTTGATAAATAATCGTATTTTAGATATATTTATATAGTATCAACGTTAACATATTAGGTCCATGTTATATGTGTATAAAGGCAAGGTCAATGCATCACCGATGGTAGCACATCACATCAGTGTGTATAGATCATGTAGTAATAGTAGCATCGGTGTTAAATTCAAAACAAGATTAATATAATGATGACTTGTCATAGATGATATCACTTTGTTTAAATTGTTTACTAATAAAAAAAATTAAAAAAAAGTAGAGAGGGGAAGAGAAAGGAGAAAGAGAAGAGGAAAACGTGGGTCAATGCTAATATGTCATTGTTGGATTACGTGCTAGCCTTTGTGCTATATTTAGTACTGCTAACATTGGCACCAGTGTTGGGTAGGGCTAACGCCTGCGCTATGTCCCGAACACTGGTTCAACACTGACCGTTAGACTTGTCCTAAGTGAGCATTGAGTGTCGGACGACATTGACGGATGTAGGTATGAATGAACCAGATTTCGATACTATGTTAAGTTCCGACTCACGTAAAAGCTGAAACTGATAGGTGCAGACTCATACTTGTTATTTAAACAGGTTTTGTGGTTGATATCTATTCGATGTAGGATTCTGACACTCCTCCCCACAAGAAAATCGGTATTAAGCGTCGGACTTGATACGTGAGATGTGCGACGATGACCCATATTGATGATGGTATAAAGGAGCATAGATATGAAGGAACCACGCTCTGATACCATATTAAGACATGATCCATCTAAAAACACAAACCGATAAGTGGAGCTCAGCCTTGTTATTTAAGTTGGTATTAAGATTAACATCTATTACAAATGAGAAACTGATATGATAAATCTTCGTACCTCAATTTTGTTGCAATTAAGTGGGATTCACCAACTTGTGTGCGGTTTGTTGATTAGCAGCTCATTAAGTGGGTTGTTGATAAGCAATGAGCAATTATAATGATTTTTATATTGTTATTGTGATTTGAATTCTTATGTTCGGACCAAAAATCTGAACACTTGATCAAATAAACCTTAGTGTCTTTATATTTTTCATTTGTTTGTTGTGATTTTTTTGGTATCCTCCAGCTACTTCTGTTTGTTTTAGTGTAATTAGTTAGGTCATTTCTATTAAGAACCACTATTAGGTGATATACTTTTGGTAGTTTTTAATAGATTTGAGTTCTCATTGTCAGATTATGATATTTCTTAAATTATTAATTACAAAAATTGATGCATCACTGTCACTCATGTAACCTTTTCATAATATGTCACTTCTTATTGGTGGGTTTTAATAATTTAGTCAATGCTATATCTAATTATGGTAAGTAATGGCTTTGATCTATAAAAATGTAAGCATTAATTTGATAGAAAAAATATAGAGAAAATGAAATAATTAATAGATCCCTTCAAGTTAAAGCATTGGTCAAAAACCATGGAATTGAAACTAATCATGGTGACTACAAAATATACTCTTTGTATTGATGAAAGTTGTGAGAACAATTCATGATGCTCTCTTCAAATAAAACATTGACATGTTAATGTTGTTTTCTTCATATTTTAAACATTCTAACTAATTTTATAAGTTATTGTTGAGACATTATTCAACAACAACAAAAACTTGAAATAGTGTCCAAAGCAGATCAACAAAAAAAACCTTACCCAAAATATACGTATGGGCCCATATGGATTTGAGCCCATATTGAATGGGGCCCAAATAGCCTAGTTCTTGACATGATGATGGGCCTGATAGTAATAAGGAAGATGGGTTTGGATTTGTTGGGCTTGACAACAACTCTAGAGACTTAGACTCTTGTAATTTGTAAATGTATTAGATATTCTCAAGGATGGTTCTAAAGAAATGATCCTTCTCAATCATTTGATTTAATTGTAACCATTTATTGTAGGTAGAGATTTATATAAATAGGAGAGAGTTCATTTACTCAAACTACCTTTCAAACTTTATAATTCTTCCATGACTTGGTAAAAAACCTTTGATATGGGAAACTTTGGGGATTTCAAATAACATTGATTGTTGATAACGAACTTATTGGTTGTCCTGTTTTGCGGACTGCAGAGGAGTGCTTATTGTATTTGTTCCAAGCAATGTATCGTTATGTGATTCGGAATGCTCGAAAGCAACAGTCTATTTAGATAGAGGGAAGACAAGACAAAGATAGGAGGTTCGTTCAACTAAAAACTTATTATGTAGAAAAGTGGAGTAACAACCTCCCATGGAACGTACAGGAAGTGCAGTCCTTAAGCTAATCATAGAAATTATATTTTTGACCTTTACGGTCATTCTTCATACTGCCAATGATCAGACATCCAGTCAAAAACACTTGAAACTAGTGAAATAAAATATACTTCATATGCATCAAAAGCGGTTTAAAATTCTAATAATACAATAGATGATGACGTGAACTATATAATCAAATAATAATTCAAAATATTTTGTGTGTAAAATGACTATATATCTAAATATTTAACTATGTTATCTAAGTAATAATTCAAAATATTCTAGACTGTAAAACTATAGTGTACCCAAACATTTAACAAAATAAGACACTTGTATATACAAGTTTGATGCATCTGTTGGGTGACCATCACCATCACTCATAATCTTTTGATAATATGTTACTCCTTGTTAGTGGGTTTTAATAAGTTTAGTCAACACTATATATCTCATTATTATAAGTAGTGGCTTTAAACTACAGAAATGTAAGTATCAATCTGTTAGATAAATAGTAGAGAAAATGAAATAATTAATAAATTCCTTCAAGCTAAAGCAATTGGTCAATGAGTACTTCCACAGCAATAGTGCTAAAAACATTGAAATCATGGCACCTTTGAAAGTTTTACTCTCTGTATCAATAAAGTTGTCTAAACAATTCATAATGTTTTTTTAAAATAAAATAAATATTATATTTTTATGTTTAAAATTTTTTTTAACTAATCTTATGAGTTATTGTCGACACATTAAAGTTCATTAATTTCGATAACGATATCTCATCGGGTGCACCATCTAATGGGTAGGGGGCAGATACCCATCAATTTCAGAAGAAAAAAAAGTGGAAGTTTTAAAAACTTGAATTTGTGTCCAAAACAGATCAATTCACAATTGGTTTCCAAGTGAATGGAATTAAATGAACACTATAATCAATACAATGAATTGAGGGGGACCTTGTTTTATTGGTTTGAGGGTCAAGAAGCTACAAAACAACCATTCCCTAAATATAGGGTGTGGGCCCATATGGGCCTAGGCCCAATTGACCTGGTTCTTTACTCAATGAGTTGCACCTACAAGTTTGTCTCCAAAACTCAGCTCCAAACTAAAAAAAAGAAAGAAAAAAAAAAGAAGTGATTTTGTGTGAATAATGTTCATCTAAAATATCTGATTTAATCAATATTTAATGATACTTTTTTCTTCAAAATTTGCATCTGAAAAATATTTTAGAAATAAATATGTTTAATTTGTGCCATGACTTATATTGATTCATCTTATTATATTAAGCATTTGTTGTAATGTTGGGTTTGATCTGATTATTACGCAGATGTGAGTGATGTTCGTTCAAAATTAACAATTAAATCTATAATATTACTATTTTATTACACAATTAATAATTCAAATATTGAATATACATATCTTTATAATTGATACATAATATAAGTAGCCATTTTAAAAAAAAAAAAAAACTGGCTACATTGAAAAGTAACATACTGACTTGTTAATAATGTTATGATAAAATATATAAAATTAATTAATAAATCTGTTAAAAAACCGGTTCAAATGTTCAGAGATCGACTCGGTACTCAAAACGCAAAACGACAGTGAATTAAACCGTTTGGTGATGTCTGTAATTTCCATGGAGGTAATATGAACATTCTGGGCAGAGATCACATCAGAGAGAGAGAGATCTCAAAACCGACCCGTGCTCGAAGCTTGCAGTGCCAGTTGATTTTTTGGTGCGTTTCTCGTTTCCTTTTGAATAAAGCAGAAATCAAAAGGCTTCCCCAAAGCGGCCTCTCTCTCACATTCATTGCCACACCGTTCAAAAAAAAATCACTTTTCTTCTTCTTCTTCTTCTTCGGAATTGAATTGATTTTCCATTCTTTATAGTGAACCAGACACAGGGGGCTTTTTTGTTCAAAAAAACCCGAATTCGTCTTCGATCTTTGAATCCCGTTTCCTTTTTTGCTTTGCTTTCAAGCACGATTCTTAAATCTCGACCCTTTTTGTTCTCACATTCTTAAATCTCAACCCCTTTTGTGGAGTGCATCTGTTGTTTATTCTGCTTTTTCTCACCATTCAAAATAAAAATCATTTCTTTTTTCCACTTGTGCCGTTTTGAATTGCTTTCCTCAAAGCTTTCTGAGCTGGGTTTTCGTTTTCGGGACCGCATGAGTGTGCCCACATGATTAGGTTTCTGTAATTTGGTTCCGAAACTTGTTCCCGCTCATTTATTGGTACTTATTTGATGACCCTTTTGAGATTCAGCTGAAATTTTGATTCTTCTGTGATGGGGGCTGTGAAAAATTGTTGCTCTTTTTGGTGATTTGGAGGGTTTGTGATAGTGATTATGGGTGCTGGTGGCAGAGCAGTGGTGGTGAGTAGCAAGGGCTGTTCGAGGTTTTCTTCTTCAGTACCTTCAGTGAGAGCTATGCAATTGTCTGAGCCAATGTCTCCTGCAACCTCAAGAGTTGGGTCTGAGCCGGTTTTTCGATCCAGTGGACCTTTTGCTGGACTTGTTATATGCGTTACTGGTCTATCCAAAGGTCTGTGCCTTCTTCTCTATCAAGCCTTGATTCAACTGGTTTTGAGAATTATGTTGCTTCTATGGCAAATTGTTTGATTTTGATTGTAAGTTAATGTTTTATAGGGTATTTACATGAATGATGAAACAGTGAACATTAACTATAATGTCTTTTTGGAGAAGTTTGTGCATAGGGGAAGGATTAGGCTAATTTTGACACGAGAACGGGACCAGATGGTTAATTGTTGAGCTCACCTTTAAGTTTTGGGATCTGCATATGAGATTTGTGTTATTCTTGAAGTTGCTCTCTATATGTGACTCTTTATGTTTGCAATGCTTCTTCTTGCAGAAGCAAGGGACCAGGTCATGGAAGCGACTCAGAGATTGGGTGGTCAATACAGCCCTCATTTGCACCCTCAATGTACTCATTTGGTGGTTCAAATATCCTTTATGTTGATTCCCGATTATCTCTAGTTAATTAAATGATCTTTATTGTTGTAGCTTGAATCGAGTGAAGTTTATCCCTAATAGTGGCACTAATTTTTATGAGTTATGGGTACTTGTTTGGACTTTAACTCCTACTACAGCTTTGGTGGCCGGAAGTTTGAGCACACCTTGAAACATGGATCAAGAAACAGTCTTTTTGTAGTTACACTTGGATGGTTTGTGGATAGCGTCAGGAAAAACGGTAAGATTTTGACTAGTTGATTCGTTTGGCTAATAAAATTTAGGGAAAATCTTACTTAACCACCCTCAAATATGCACCTTTCTCAATCAACAGCCCCTAAGTTTAAAAAGTTTTTTGACAACCCCTAAGCAAATTTTGGGTGTGAAATGACTAAAATACCCTTGCTTTTGTTTTATTTATTTTTGCACGGGGGTATTTTCGTCAATTCATGCCCAAAAGTTGACGGAATTGAGGTAATTTGAGACTTAAAAACTTGGGTGGTTGCCAAAAACCTTTTCTTTTTTTTTTTTAACTCAGAGGTAGTTGATTGAAAAAGGTGCATACTTAAGGGTGGTTAAGTGAGATTTTGCTTAGAATTTAGTTTTTAAGCAGAGATTAGCTATTTGATTACCACAGTCCAGTACAACACGGTCTTCTCTACATGGGTTGAACGTCTAAGGGATTGCAACTGAAGCCCACATTTTGTTTTACTTAATCTTATTGCAGTGAGATTGAACGAGTCACTTTACACTATTAAAGGTGTTGGAGAAAATGGTATGCGATTAGACGAGTTCAACCGGCTTGTTGGGTTCAGTGGGGCCGAAAATTCGTGTCTTCCAGCTGGCATCCGTGAGGTTAAGCAAGTTAAGACCATGGAAGAGTCACGCCCAACTCTCTCTGGTCACTCGATATATATTGATACCAACATTTCAGCAGAATTGCGGAATAAGGTGTGTCAAAGTCAGCAGTTTTCATTTCAGTCCTCCAAATTTTCTAAACTTGCTATTTTTGGTAGGTTGTTGAGGCCGTTACCAAGGAAGGTGCGACATTTTTGGATAAATGGTTTGTTGGGTGTTGTGCTAGTCATGTAGTGTGTGAAGGGTCTTCAGCCTCAAGATATCTTGGGCATTGTAACAATGTTGTTACGGTGAGTCATTGCTTTGCTGCATTTTATCTTTTGTGATTGCTCGAACTGCTTTAAGTATCTGTAAGTTATAAGTCTTAAGGTTCATAGAGTTATGGAGAAGTGAGTTTTGAGAGAACTCTATGTTGTGCTTTAATTATTATAGTCGAACTAATACTGAATCTGATTTTCTCAGCCTCTTTGGGTTCTGAAAACGACGAAGGAGAAAAATTTGCAGAGACTTGTTCACACATCAGCTGATTTGGCTAGGCAAATCGGGACGAGGCTTGAAGATTTTCAAAGTGGTGTTGCAGAACTGGTACCCATTTCTTTTCCACTAGTATGAATAAGGGTTAATTACACCTAGTTACACCAAAGTTCCAAGCTCTTTTTCTCTTGAAATAAATGTCCTTGATCCTAATCTAATAAAATGTTGTTTTTTTGTCTTTTTAATAGTTTTATCTTTTGAAGAGTTTTTTTTTACACCTAATCAAAGTGTTTTGGATAGTTATGGAGTCTTTTAAAAATAAATTAGGATGAAGGTCATTATCGTCATTTTTGGGCAAAAGAAAAGAGCTATGTGATTGTGAAATATTTTTTGAAACCTAGGGTAGCTGACGTCAATATTTTTTCACAGGAAAAGAATGTGAAAAACGGTCAAGAACCTGCTCGGGATTCTAGAGGTAAACCGAGCCACGAAGAGAGGCAACGGATAGTGAATTTGGCAAAGGTTGAAGTTAGAAATCGTCGTGGTCGCCGTATGCAGGTAAAGGATTCATGGTTAATTGCACATAACTATCCTTATGAATTGTCCACATGTGAAAATTCATAATGGTAATCATGTGTACGTGGAAAGTAGTTTACTATGAGTTCATGTGTTTGTGAGCAATTTATAAAAGGTAGTTATGTGTTATTTACCCAAAGATTTATGAACTTCACTATATGCAGACTTCAAGGAAGCAAGAACAATACAAATTATCAATCATTTATTCGATATGAAAACGACATTTATTTCTGCATCTTGTTGTTCTTGCAGACGTGCCAAACCCCGATACGACCAATAAACCCGAGCAGCCTACTAGACTCGATCTGCTGGTCAGTATCCGAGCCAACCTCAACCGCTTCAATTTACACGGACTCGTTAAGCTGTGAGGACAATGCTGAACACCAAGCAAGTATATTCTTCGATACACAAGAACACGGGAAAGAATCAGAAGCTTCGTTCGCAAACTTCACTCGATCGCTCACAGAAAGGTTAATTCTCTCTATCCTCCAAGTCTCCATTATGTTCATCTAGAAGACTTGTTAAATTGTCTCTTACTCGATATATATTTGCAGCGAGAAGAACGAGTTGATCTTCAAGGATCATTTCCTTACTATTCTCTTTCCCATTGATCGGTTCTCTGAGATGGGCCCTTCTTCAAGAACATTCTTCAGTGAGAAAGGCTTTACGTGCTTGCAAGTGCTCGATCAAATATATCGATTTTACCAGGTAATGTCTAAAAGACGATTTTACCCACTCATTATTGTGCTGAGGTTAGGTAAGAATTTCCCGCTTTATTGCTGATAAAAAAACATATATATATTTTTGTTTGCAGGAGAATATGTCGGATGATGAAGTAGAAGCTGCGATTCACACAGACTCCAGACACGCTGACAGGCTCCGATCAGCTTATGCTGGTAACGAGAAAGATGGATGCGGGCACGTGACCTTCAGAAGGGTCGATTTCTTGGGGAGTCGTAAGAGTTTTGAGATGCTGAAGCGAGTTAGCGGAGATAATAACAGTAACGTTTACGAGCTGCTCATTAGAGCATAACTCATTACTAGTGAAGCCATAATCGATATTGAATCTGGTGGGACTGTAAATGAATGTGGTGATAATTGTAAAAAATGTACCATGTAGTATCGATTTTGTTTTGCAGATTGGTGTCTTTATCTTCAAATCGTTACAATCGATTTTTCCCTATTCTGTCAATTTATTTCAAAATGACGAATTTGCCCTTACAATTTTAAATTATCATAAATGGGTTTTTTCACTGTACTAAGCTAATTGTATTAATCAACTTTAAATCGATTAATGAACAAAATCAACTTAAATGTGGTTAATATGATGAAAAAAAATTCAATTATTATATTTATAGAAAAATTTGTTGATGGATAATTCTGTAACAAAAGTATTAATAGTTGGCCAAGATATTAGAGTGATGAAAATCCTGATTTTTTTTCTTCTTTACTTAAACTTGTAAGGGTAAAATTGTCATTTCAAAATAAATTGACGTATAGAGGTACCAACAAGTCTATTTTACAAGGTTCATTTTTGCGATCATGTCATGAATATAATGTAAGTTCCATTTATGGATCTTCAATGTTGGATTTAAGTCATAGGGTCTCTGTATAAGTGAAATGGGCTATAATGTAATTTAATTCTATCTATTACATCTGAACATTTTGTGAAACAGAATTTCACAGGGCCAAAAGAATTTTCTAAATGATACAAAATTAAGATACAAGAATGATATAATCCTCTATCTCTCTCTCTCTGCTCAGTATATCACAACTCGAAGCAGCCCGGGCTGGGGCTCGGTGAAGTCTAGGGCCTCTTCTTCGAGGAGATAGCGCTGTACAGCGACCGGGAGTCGGGCGATGGTGCGGGAGCCTCTGGTGTGGTGTCCCGTTCCAACGCATATGTAGACCTGCAGGCGCTGGTCTGCGGCCCTTGCCGTGCTCCTCAGCACGGCAAGTTCGTGCTTCAGAACCTGGATCGCCTCGCTCACGTGGAGCCCGTGCAGATCTATCATTCGCTCCTGTCCTCTCCCGTTCATCTCTAGACCAACCGGGTTCCTGCAAAGTAGATTCAGTTGATGAGGAAAATAAAAATAAGGGTTGATTGCACTTATCTACACCAACGTTTTCACTTACCTACACTCAAGTTCTAATTTCCTTTTGCAACTACCCTAGGCTTCGAAAAACGTCAAGTAGCTTTTTTAACCTAAAATGACGAAAATACCCTTGACCCTAATCTCGTTTTGCAACTACCCTAAGTTAATAAAAAAAAAAAATCACATAGCTCCTTTTCATCTGAAAATGACGAAAATGCCCTTGATTCTGTTCTCAATGTAGACAAACCTCTGACGATAGATAGACTCTTGTGCCTTTTCATGTGCGGCCTTCATCTGCATGTTGTGGAGTTGGCCTTTCACACTCAGTTCCTTTGCAAGAGCCTTATTGCCTATCAGGTAAGCT
>JAYMSW010004353.1:0-11096 GCA_036897725.1 Erodium texanum | reverse complement strand
ACTGCTCTGCTCTTTGAGCGAACAGAAGAGCTGGCGGAACCTACGGTGCATACTAGGTGCTGGACAAAATGTCTGGGTTTGAAATTGGTGTAATTTCATTGGGGTTTTGTGTTTATAAAATGACAAGATGTTACAAGGATCTTTAGTATATTAACATCGATATTTTTTAGGCCTACAAGAAAATCAGATTGTCACCAGCTTTGAGGTAATGCTTCCAAAATCTCTATGGGTTTCACCAATTTGATTGACTTTTTTTTTCAAGTCAACCATAAAACAGATTTATATTTGAATTTGATCTTTTATCTTCGATCAAATAAATCTTTCTATAATTTCATCTTTTTTTATATATATAAAAAATTGATTTCATTTTTATTAATTATTAATATTTAGAAGAACATTAAATACTTAATTTACCATATTAAAAATAGTTTGAATAATTTGAAGAAAATTAAATACTTGATTTACCGTACTAATAATAGTTTGAATAATTTGAAGCAAAAGAGGAAGAGACAGTTTGATATCCGGAAATACCAGGTATGGACTCAATTTAATTTAAATAAACAAAAGAGCCTATTATAGTTCACTATCACTTACTTAACATTTTAAACTTAATTCCTACTTCTCAAATATTTGATAATTAATAAAAACGAAATCATATTTAACGATTTATTTTGGTTTTCAAATAAGTTTGAACATATTTGTCTTCCATAAACTATCTAATTTTTCAGATCCCGACTTTCTTCTTCTTCTTCAACTCTTAGATTGAGAAGAAACAGAGCCAACACACAAAATCATTTTGGTTGATGAATTTGATGGATAAATTTACTGATAGGATCGATGATGTTGAACGAGTTATAAGTCGAACAAGTTCATGTTGATCCAGTTCTTCCAAAAAGATTGTTTCATTTTTTCTTAATTTTAATTCTAAAACTTTTTGTTCATATTTTATATTATTTCAAAGGTTTATGGTTACGTTTAAGGGTTTTAATTTAGGGATTAGGGGTAGGAGGGTTTCAATATAAGGTTAGGGTTAAAAGGGTTCAGAGGGTCTGCTTCAAAGAATAGGATGAGTTTCAAATTCAAAGGTATTTTTTTTATTATAAAATAACGATATTACAAAATAATAGTTATGAGAGTTGTCAAAGGAAATTTAAACTTAACTATAATGACTATAAATAAAATTTAAGGGAGTGATAGCTTACCTGGCATAAAGGAAAAGCGTGACGTGTCAGTATTTAATTCCCTGGACAGCGTGACTCAAACTGTAAGGTAACGCCACTCCCCATTTAAAGCCCAAATCGAAAATGTAGAAGAAAAACTTACTCCCAAATTCACTCCATCTTCTAGTTTGTTAATTGTTGTTATACACACAACTTTCAATTTTGCAGATGATAGATTTAGTACGCATCCCATAACCTCAAAAATCCCAATCCACAACCGAGTCTATGGCGATCAGATCTGCCGGCCGGAAGCTCTCCTTTGACATTCTCGATAACGACGACGCCGGCGGCGAAGTTGACGACTCCCCAATCTACCGTTCCAACTCCGATCCCCTGCAGAACGGCGTCGTCAGGCAGAGCCGCCGGAAGAGGAAGCACAGGAAGAAGAAGGCCTCCGGAAGTGCCATCCCCAAATTCCAGAACATTCCGGAGGATCCGATCCCCGATTCGTCCATCAACGACGACGAGTATACTTCACTGGAGACGAACAACCAGAGTTACAGCAGCATCGCTTCTAGTGTTGTCACGGTCAGTGAAGTGGCGGGGGGGCACAATTCGAGGGCCGACGGGTATAATTTCGGGGAGTTGAGGCTCAGGGCTGTCAACGCCGGCGATGATACGGCGTTGTCTAGGGCGGAGGAGAGCAGGAAGGAGGAGGGCGTCGTCGAGGTTAGCTCCATGGGGAAGAAGATGAATGGGAGTGTGGCCACCAAGTTGGCCACCGCGGAATCATTGGATTGGAATCGTCTCATGGCTGAAGATCCTAATTGTAAGTCCAGCTGATTTTGAAATTTGTGATGCATTTCTGATTTTACTTGCTATTGAGTATGGATTTACAGTTCCTTGCTTAATCTGAATGCAATCTTGTTGCTGATTGTGGTAATTGAGATTGAATAAACAAGTACATGAGATGATAAACACAAATTTTAGAACTTCAGCCTTGATTTGGCCAGTGTATGTGTTTGGTTGAATTAATATATTTCAGAAAACTAGTCATTAATCTTTGAATCTAGTGAGAAATTTCACTACATAGGGTGCAAGGTATGGCAATTGTTATGTTTAGTGGCATGGATTATGTGGTTTTATTTGAGGAAAGCTGTATGTTTTGTGGCTTTTAAGTATTATCGAGCTTATTCTAACTAATACGAAACACACCATTTGCTGTCATGTTAAATTCAATGTAGATTTTTGTTTCCATTCCCACATTTTGAAACAAAATGTATAAGGTGAATTAGGAATATAGAGTCCATTATATTATGTACTTAACTTTCCATCTATGGCTGGCACCTCATTTTTTTCCACATCTGATGCATCCCTCACAGTCTTTACTTCCCACTTTTGTTTTCATATGCCATAATTCACTTTTGGTTATGGCACTTTATTTTGTTCTCAGATCACTTTTCAGTGGAGAAGTCACCAGTAAAATACTTCATGGATGAGATGTTTAGTGGAAATTCATTACGGAGCACAACCAATCTTGGCAATGAGAAGGAAAGGGAAAGAGTATATGATACCATCTTTCGTTTACCATGGAGATGTGAATTGGTAATATTTACTATCTTTTTGACATTTTATTGGAAGAAGTGGGCATACTGCATTGTCAGGTCTTATACAAATAGCAACAATCATGTAATAGAATCTATGTTCTTCTGATTAACTGATGCTTTTGTGGCTTGTCATTCCTGTTTTTCAGTGTTTTTCTGCTTCCATGTAGTATAATGTTGTATCTATCAGTGTCAGCTTGTTAGGTGTTCCACTGCTCTTTTAGATTAATTCATGTAGTAAATCTCTTCTGCCTGTTATTTTCATGTTAACTTTATTCTCGATCTACGAATGCAAAAAAAAAAGTTGTGGTGATGGCATGCGACAAAAAAATGTATTCGAATTGTTTCATTGCAGTTAGAATATATGTATGGCAATGTTATATATTTTCAGAGAGATTCTGATACGTGATAATTTTATGTTGCAGCTTATAAATGTTGGCTTCTTTGTCTGCTTTGATTCTTTTCTGTCGTTGTTGACTATCATGCCGATGAGAATCCTGAAGACTGTCTGGAGGTTTTTACAGACAAGGTTTGCCATCTTTGTGCAAAGATCATCTTCTTGATCATTTTTAAGATTGAGCATTCATCTAAACATGTTATGAATTTGCTGATTGCCTTAATGCTTAATTGAAGTGTGTGCTTGTTAGTGTATATTCAAGCTGTCTGCATATAGAATTGAGATGTTTTGACCTTTTCCCATGTAGCCATAGTGGAATGTTTTTACCTGTTCATTTCCTGATGTATAATTTATATGAAAGAAAAGATAAATGGGATTGTCCCCATGTGTAGAGGACTAAGAAAAGATAAAAGGTCTCAAAGTTGGCACCTCTGCCCCTTTTTCTATTGCATAGCTTGAAAGGTATATCAATGAGTCTGGTTCAAACATGGTGAAACATAAATTTTGGACTATAAGAAAGCAATATATAGTCAAGCAAAAATGTTTTCGAACCGGGGAGAATGAAAGAATCTAAAATTCAAAATATTGTCAGATGGCACTGTCATCCATAGCCCTTTTTTCCGTTTTACTCCAAATGCTCTACATGGAGAAATGAGTATTGTCAAATCGAAACTAGAAGCCCTCCATTCAACCAATCTATTGCAGCAACTAAAAAGTAAATGTCACCATCTTGGCCTCATCCCCATCCATAAAAAACCAAATAAATTAAAATCTATGAACAAAACTCCTGTAGTTGGGATATATCTAACTTATGTGCATGGTTAAGTCATATATGTTGTTGTATTTACAAAATGACCTAATCATGCTTGTGGCAGGCAGTTCAAGAGGCCTTCTACTGCAGAGTTGTCAGATTTTGGATGTTTCATCGTGATGGCCTGTGGAGTTACTCTTTTGGGGCGAACAGGTGTAGTAATTATGTTATTTGATTTATGTTTTAGATGCTCTGATATCAATAATATTTGACCTATTTTTATTTCTGGTAAGTTGGTGGCATAAGGCATTAACATAATATGTTTCTAACTGATTGCATTTGTGTACTCATTTGTTTTCCTGCCTTAACACTTACTTTTTTGTTTTTCCCAGATATCAGCTTAATATACCACATGATCCGTGGTCAAGGAACAGTTAAACTCTATGTCGTGTACAATGTCTTAGAGGTAAGAAACCAAATCTTATGAGTTTGGCTTGCATTACTACTCTACAATGTTGACGCTTTGATCACCCTATGACTTTTTATGGCATACCAACCAAGAGATAAAGACACAGCAAAAGTCACTATACATGTTATCCTTAATCATCTGCACTGGAAACAGAATATGTAGTGCCTCCATGTCTAGTGAACTTGTACTCTTACGATGTCTCAGTAGGCTTCTTGAAGTTTCATATGTTTGCTGACCAATTATGCCTCATCCGTTTCCAACACTCCCTTCAGTGTTCTGTTTTCTTTTTCTTCAACATTCGATCCCTTTTAGATGTCTGTTAAAGACTGAAGACGCTCATGGTAAGCCTCTATCGGGTGGATAAATTAATTGGGGGATAGAAAGTTCCAGCTGGATAAGGCTATGGAGGCCTATGTGTCTGGGGTGTACCAGATCACGCCAAAACAGAATAGAAAAAAAAAATACTCATAACACTTGTTAGACCTCGATGACGGTTGTATAAGCAATTCACTAACTCTTAATAAAGTATTGCTTAGATACCTTGTAAACATGATTTATAGGTTGCCTTTGTATGGGAGTTTGGGAATGGGAATCACCATAGTTTGTTTGTAAATTTAGATTCATTTTGAGTCTCATTCCCCATTGCCTAACCATCTCATAAGCATATGAAAATAGAGTGATGCACAGGAATGGGAATGGACATAGGGATCATAAGAACTTTTTATCTCCCCTACTTTACACACAAAAGAGGGGTGATTGGCATTCCGACATTAAAAACTATCTGAAGCAGTCTTATGCAAGGGTTTCTTCAAGAAAAGGCAATCAAGTCTGTATGCCTAAAGTTTATAGCAGAGTGAAGTATGTAAAGTATCTTTTGTAAAACTTCTGCTTCTTTGTTACTTGATTTGGCTCAAACTCAGATGGAGACAAAACAGAATAATAGAATGCAAAATGTTGCACAAAGTTTACCTTTCTTTTCCTCTTGCTCCTAGCCTGTTTGGCAAAGAGTGCTTACCATAATCTTTAAGTGTGGCTTGATTTGTCATATTTTCTGAATCAGATATTTTAATTATTTAGTTGAAATATGTGCAAAACTGTTTTTTACACTTCTGCGCAGATATTTGATAAGCTCTGTCAAAGCTTTGTTGGAGATGTACTGCAAACTCTTTTTCTTTCGGCAGAGGGGCTTGCTAGTTGTTCACAAGACAATGTGGAGTTTTGGGTTTGGAGGTTCATATCTGACCAAGCATTAGCTGTGGCTGCGTCAAATATCCTTTAGTTTGACAAGAACCTTTATTTTAATTTTTTTTCATTAAGGTTATGATCATCATCTTTCATTTGCTTCCTTGACAGTTTGTACTTGTTCATTCTTTTGTTTTGTTAGTCCAGGCAATTACTTTATCAACTTGTATTGTTGCTCACAATAACGCCTTGCTGGCTTTACTTGTATCCAATAACTTCGCAGAGATAAAAAGCAACGTGTTTAAACGTTTTAGTAAGGATAACATTCACAGTCTGGTTTACTTCGGTGAGTTTTCTTAATACTTTTTTGTATGCTATTTAGATGATATTTTTTTCTATTTTACCCCTTGAATATATCTGATACTCCCGGACATCGGACCAATCATGGATATTTTTCTGTGTACATTAAAAAATAAGTATGTTTCAGTTAGGCCAACGAGTCGCAAATGTATTTGTATTATCTTTTGGTTTATTTTTTATCTTGTTTTCATTTGATCTTATTATTAATTTTGTGAAATTACATGTATCCAGATTCAGTAGAGAGATTCCACATTTCAGCATTTGTCTTGTTCGTTTTAGCACAAAATATTCTGGAGGCTGAGGGCCCCTGGTTTGGAAATTTTATATATGTGAGTTCCTTGGACACATAATCCTTTGAAGGGGAGTAGTTTCTTGGTAAGGACTTCACTGTTCAAGTATTTGGCCTACTTATGTATGCTGTATTTGGATTTCTGCAGAATGCTCTATTGGTATACGTTTGTGAAATGGCGATTGATATCATAAAACATTCATTTATTGCCAAATTCAATGAAATAAAGCCCATTGCATACTCTGAATTTCTTGAAGATCTCTGCAAACAGGTATTTTCTTGTTTTCTGCCCTTCTCAATTGTTCTTTGCTTCTAAAGAGTTCCAGTTACATATTGATAAAAAAAAAAGGAAATATTTTGTGAATCTATGGTTCAGAAGGGCCATGGCATATTAGTACCATCTGGATATGGGATGTGAAGTATATTTCCAAGTTCCTAATGGTTATTACACAATTTAGAACATGTTATATTGGCTGATCCTGCAAACAGCATGTGCTACAAAATTACGGGTTGAAAAGATGAAAAAAAACTGAGCAGAAAAGGGCTCTCATAACTTATGAGATACGTTCCAGTTGTAAAATACCCTGAGCGCTGACATTAGTTTTTCACATGGAGTATAGTCATATTTGTTTTCAGTTTTGTGGTCCACAAATTTTGAGTTATTGACCCAACACAGTGGTTGCTAGAATAAATTTCTTTATTTGATGGATGTTAGGAGGTGACCTGTAGTAGGCATGTACCGTGTTGCTTGGTTGTGTAACTGTGTTCAACTTTGTGAGCTGTTGTATGAGCTCCATGTACCTTAACAAATAAGACTAGAACATTGAACAAAAAAGTCAACTATTTAACACATTGTGCAAAAAAAGGAATCCATTAAATGAATTGCATCAATGTATATTCATCTGTTAATGCCAAAAGAGAGATGTAACCTTGATACATACAGATTGTAGTCCAAGAGAAAAGCTTATGAAATCTATTGTGACAATGCATAGGTTTATTGGATTGAAGTTTTTGCTTGTGTAGTTATTATTTTTAACCTTTCCAGATTTTTTTTTTCCACTTATATTTTGTCATTTTGATTTATTGTCTGGTCTATTTCTTGTTTGGGACAAAGCAGTTTTCTATAGGAAGCATTTTCCTTGAATCAAGTAAATCAAGGTGTAAAGTTGAGCTTGATAAAATCTTATGGTCCAGTTGATCAGTTTGCAATAAGTAGCACCTCGTGTATCATATTATTTAGTTAGCTTTTAATTCACTTAGTGCATTTTCTCATGTCAACGGGAGTCTCTTCACTAGCATGTTAATTTAAGAAGAAAAAAACTGTAGAGGCTTAAACAATTTCCATCATCTAGAAAGCCTGTTTGGACTAGTCTTGTTGATGTAAAGCAGAAAGTCCTTTTGTATAGGCAGTTGTAGCCACAGGTATGGAGTTTAGAATCAGTTACATGATACTTATTATGCCAAATCCATGTCATTTGTTTGTCCTATGCCTTCGTTCAAACAAGAAACGTTTTGTCCAGAGAGAATCTGAACTTTGTTCTGACTGTTTTTGCCCTTCCTCAGACTTTGAACATTCAAACGGATGATGTGAAGAAAAACCTCACTTTTGTTCCTCTTGCTCCAGCATGTGTGGTAAGCACTGTTACTATTTATCTTTCTTTGATCCTTTAATTTTCAGTTTATTATTTGTTGGTGATTAATCCCTATGGTTTAAATGATGAAAATAATTTCTCTTTGAAGAAGACCTTGCAATAATATAATTGCTCTTTATGCATAGAATATTATTTAGTTCTTGAAGAAGATAACAAATAAATATATTGAAAATGCATCTAGTGCTTCTTTGGCATATGGTTTAGCTTGTACGTAAAACTCCGTTATGCATTTTTCTCGATCCAGGTCATCCGAGTGCTTACTCCAGTATACGCTGCTCGGCTTCCTTATGGCCCTCTCCCATGGAGATTCTTTTGGATTGTAGTGCTGTCGGCGATGACCTTTGTCATGCTTGGAAGCCTCAAGGTATTGATCAGGATTGGCTTGGAAAAACATGCCACATGGTATGTCAATAGATGCCGAAGGAGAAAACAACATGCTGATTAATAATCTCAGAGAGCATAAAGAAGATGATGATAACCATTGACATCCAGATCTGTGCTGTTTCTTCACTGTTGGTGGCATTAGTGATGTTCACTGTTGCACTCACATGTTCAGTAGCTGGACTAAATCTGCTTGCTCTGGTTGATGACGTACCATTATATCCTACCGACTTGGATATCAGTTGAAGGGAGGATATGGGTGTGGATGGATAGTCGAGGTTAGATGATACAAAGCTGGGAAGGGAAGGTTTAGGGTTAGAGGATGCAGGTAGTGAGAGAGTTTAATAGCAGTTACATGAACAGTTTTTGTACTGACTGAGTGAAGAGTTTTGTTTATTTGCATTAAATGTCAAATTTAGAGTTGCATAGTACTAGAAGTGAGGGTTCACAGTTACATAAGTGCTGTGTTTTCTTTCGAGCTTGGTTCATAACTTTGGGTGAACCTACCATATCATGATTGTAACACCCAACCCATTGTACTCTGAAGCTCAGTTCTTAGGCAACTGTAATAACTGTGTTTCAGGTAATAAAAGTTCCTTTCACCCAAATGTGAGGGGCTGCTCATAGAATTGGAAGCACCTGCAAAGTCATAGAGCTTACAGGGGCTTGAGGATGGCAATTATGGTAAGCCCCTCCTACTCTCATAATATTTTGTACCGTCCTGGAAATGAGTTACTATCCTATAGCAGAATAGGCTGAGGGGTCTGGCTTCATCTATTAGAAATTTATTCTCAGATCATCTTGTTTGCTCAACTCTATTTATTAATTACAGTATTTATAGCATTTTTACTAGTTTTAATTGTCTGTCGTCAATTAGGGCTGATATGTAAGTTAGCCTTGTGTCATTTTTTAACATATTGTTCAAGAAAATGGCATGTTTTTACGACGAAAAACAATTAGGAAATGTGATTCCCTTCTCATGGATTAGAAAGGGATAAAAAGTGTCTTGTATTGCTATTAATTGTAGTGTATATAGCGTTCCTATGCAGTAGCTACGTCATTGCGTAATCTGCTGGATGACGTAAGCATTGAGTAAAGTTTCCTTGTAGCTTAAGTTATCCCCAAATGTATTGATGTAAATTTGTTTGTCCAATATCTGAATCTATTTTCGAAATCTGTACGAGTTATTATATGTACCCTGTACCCTGCTATTAGAATATTCAACGGTAACACCAATCCTTCAAGTATATTCAACAAATCTTTACGAGTTATTATATATACCCGGAAACAAAGGTATGCAATGTCCCTCTGAATCTGCTCGTGAGAGTGACTATGGTGTCTACACATGTCGAACATGAGCTTCAGGTCCCGGTCTTTTGACTAACATAGTAACATTGCTCAGAGTATTGAGGGAAAAGCTTTCGATAGAGAGATACAGAAAAAAAAAATTAAAGATATTTTTTTGTAAATTTAATAATTAACTAAGGGTGTGTTTGTTCTTTTTGTAACAAAAGTATATACGATAAGATAGTATAATTATGTGTCATTGTGTTCTTTATTCATATATACGTTCTAATTTTGAGATTTCAGATATGTTTAACATTACGTATCTTTTTAATCTTCAATCATAAACTACGTTCCATTAATAATAATAATAATAATAATAGATTCTTTTATTATGAATATATTTATACCCTTGCTCTTCTAGGTGTAAGCATCATTTAAAAAAAATAGAATGATATTTTTTTTGTTTTGAGAAAGAATGATAAATTTAATGAATCATCATCTACTCATCGTGTTGACTTATCATATTACCAAAATATCCATAAAATTGATGACGAATTTTGGGTAAACACTAAACATGAACCGTAGATATAGTATAAGCACGATTGAAGACATTTAAACATTGAGATGAGTTTGTTTTAATTATAATACAAATCAACTGAATTAACAAGATTTGTATAACGATATATTTTTTTATTTCCCCTTTCGTTTCATCAACTATTCTGTATGTCATTTCATATAATATTACAATAATTTCTTTTCAAAAAAAATAGTAATTATTGTATTTACCTTAATTTTGGAATGTTAGAGAAACCTTATTAAATAATTCGTTAAAAAAAAGTAAATTATGACTATTTTTTTTTATATAGCGATTAAATTTACTATTATAATCTTATAATCATTCTTTATCCACAGGATAGTTTTGTAAAAATAAATAGCATGACTTATCAAAAAAATAAATAAATAAACAGCATGACTGATTATTCAATATACATGTCATTTTTGAATTGAGTTAATATCAAAATCAATTATTTTAAATATCATGAAGAGGTGAAATTTGAAATAATACAATTTTGAATTATTTAAATAGAATAGTCATGGAAAATTTCATTTTAAAAATATATTGTATGAATAAAAAATGCTAATGACGATCCAATTTCCTCTTGATTTCTTTTTTGAACACAAATACGGCTAAAAGCAACAATATATTGCCCAAGTAGTGTATCAGAATACCCCGTACATCAACTGAATGATCGGGGCATACCTCATATCCCGTCTCACGCGGACCAAGATAATCAGACTGAGCTAGCACTAGCCACCAACCTCATACTAGTGCATCGACCAGCAGAGGCGGTATCAAAAGCCAGATGAAGCTGGCACAAACTATTCTAACCTATGCACAACTAAACACTTAAACCTACACATCAAATCTGATACACTACACTTGAGTGTGCTCACACGGCTCGATCATTTGGATCTCCCTACCATGGAACCTCGCGCCGTCTTCTAGATATGGATTTCCCGGACCAGGTCTTCCACATCCTCCTAAGCTCAGCTGAGCCGACAA
>JAYMSW010004352.1:0-11097 GCA_036897725.1 Erodium texanum | reverse complement strand
CTCGCTAGCCACCTACACCCCGCAGCTGTACCCACACCCGCGCCTACACCTGGATGAGGTCTGCAATGAAAAAAAGGTCGAGTAAAACACAATGTAATAAACCTTTCTTTAAACCAAAAGTACACCAACAAGTTAGGGGAGCAACACAGGTGAATCCCGAGCATGCTCTTCCATAGCTTCCTTGGTGAAGAAACGGTTCTTGCACTTTTTGCTTCAAATGCAAGGGAACTTGTACTTCTTTTTGTGGATCCTATTGTGTTCCACCAAGGCACTATCTTTGTCATGTTCGAAATCCACATGAAAGATAAGGCAATTCCAGAGGTAGTTCACCTAAAATTAAATTAGAAGAGGTTAGTCTATAATTAAACATAAACAACCCAAGGTAAGAATAACTTGGGTGTGATGTTGTTGGGCCGCTGCATGGCCACCCTGCTTCCCGACGTTCTTCTGTATACAATACACGAGTTCGAAACACAACACATAAATCGATACAGTCACATGAGAAGCAGAGCTCGAACCATAAATAGACAATCAAATCGGATACTAACAGATACAATCATATGATAAACAGAGCTCAAACACGACACATGTAGCAAAGATACACACAAAAAATATTGAATAAAAAAACTAACCGGATACAATCAAAGAGATGGAAGAGAAGTCAAACCTTACTAGCCATTATTGATCTCGCTCTGTGTTGGTGTGTGAGCAAGTGAGGAAGAAGAGACAGCTTTCATGTACAAATAAAGGAAACTCTAGCTCTCGCATCGGCTTTATACAATTTTAGTTCGAGTCGGATTAAACCCCGATGGTTCCCAGCCCATTCTTGACATTATCGCTCAGGACCTCGATAGTTCCCGGCCCATCCTCGATATGTTTGATCAGGACCCTGGTGTTGTCCTACCTCACCTCGATTGTATTCGATCGGCCCAACTATGCCCGAGAGTTAGTGTTGTGGGTTGAAATTACCGTTATGTCCTCGTCATACCCCCATCGAAATTTAAAATCTCGCACGCTCAGTCACTACTATTGGATCCAAATCTAACAGTCAGATGTAATGGTTTCTAGTTTTTAGTTTAAGCGTGGTTTCCCATTGAACCCTCCCCTATATATTTTCCGTTATGTGACTTATACATGATTTCAAAAAAATTATAACATGACAATGACACGTGATAAAATTTTAAAGTTGAGTGATAATTTTGATTCTATTTTCGAAATCCTCCTTAAATATGATGAAATTGAAGATTATCAGGAGAAAATAAACAATTCTGGAATACTATAAAATTTTAAAGCCGAATGATAATTTTTTATTTTTTTTATTATCATTAATATAAATTATGATGATTTGTGTCTATTTTGTATGATAATGACACGTGAAAATCTATAAGAATGGTTATATGTTTGTAAAAATTTATTATATATTTATGTATTTGTAGATATTTATCATAACATTTTGTGTTTATCCTTATAATATATAAAGACAGTCGTATCAGGTACAATTTATCCCCCAAATAAAGCAGAGACAAATGAATGAATCCATGTAGAAATGGGCTGATCGGTAGCCCAATGGTTTGCGTGATACCAACCTATTGGGCCGGGATGGTGCAGACAAAACGACTGTCGCACCACAACTCTAGTATGACGATGGCTTAGTTTCTTGTCAGTATAAAAAAACCATTGGGTCGAGATCCGTCTCTAGTCGCTCCCAGTTCAAAAACGACTCCTTTCTCAATTCACACCTACGCTCCGCGTTACCAGCAAGCAGAAGCAGCTCGCAAGAGAAACAATGGCGGAGCCGAAAACCAAATACGATCGCCAACTCAGGTCCTCCTCTTCTTCAATTTATCGTATTCCTCTTCCCTTACAGCTCTGCTGTGTATTCATCCTTTCGCAGTTTCCCTCTTTGCCCTAACTCTCTCCTCTACTCGACACTGTCGAAAACAATTTTCTCCATACCTGTTTTTTCTTTTAGCTTTTTTCTGTTTGTTTCCTACGAAGATAATTCGGTGAAGAATTGTATAGTTGATAACATAGAATGAAGCCTAAGTTCCTGGGCTAACTGTTCACCGTAATATCTTTTAGCGTTACTGTCTAGTACCGTGTTATATGCTGCTGCATTTCTATTGAAAGTAACAGTAATGATCTATGTTGCTGTAATTCGTAGAAAGCTATTTGAATTATGTAGTGTGTCAATTGAGCTGAAATCAGTATTGTAGGACGTATTAGTTTATGTACGCTGTTGTTACTATATCATCGCGATGAATGTGATAATATGGTAATGCTATGGGGGAAACAAGTGAAGATGATGAACAATTTGTTGAGAGTTGCGCTGTGAAATTGTTTCTTGGTTATCTTATGACTGATGATTGCATTCTCAGTTAGGTAAGTGCTACTATAGCGGTGTAAGTGTGGCCTTTTGATGTCGGTTGAAAGGAAATGTAAAAAAAGTGCAGGCAAAAACTTTCTATAGCAGAAACAAAGTTCTTTAATTTCCTGATCATATTTATTTTTACCCAAATCTTCGAAGATCTAAACGAAGTATTACCTTGTTGGGTTTTCCATTAGCTTACAGATATACAAAAGTATGGTGAGAAAAGTATAGATATGCTATTCGACCTGACTTCCTTTGTTTCCCTCAACCTTGGGAGCTCTGATCTAATCTAAGCCTTTGTAAAATATGCTACAGAAGTTATTTGTTGTTTTGTTGTAAAATCATATATTTAAGCAGGGCTAGTATGATTGATGTTGCTATGGATATTTGATACATCCAGAACTGGCAGCATTGACTCTTAAGACATTGGTAGATCATCTCTACAGTTTTTGTATGTAGCTTTTCTGTGTGCAGATTATTGATCTTCTTTATGATTTGAAAGTTTTGATTGGTACTACCAATTCATTACGTGAACTGAAATCAATGTTAAATGCACATTTTTCTTTCAGTTAGTCTGTATAGTGATTAGTGAAGACTTACCTTCATTTATAATTCAACTTATGTAATGAAATTGCAGAATATGGGGTGAACAAGGACAGGCAGCCCTTGAGAAAGCCAGTATATGCTTACTTAACTGTGGGCCTACTGGTTCTGAAACACTAAAGAATCTTGTTCTTGGTGGGGTTGGAAGCATCACAGTTATTGATGGATCCAAAGTTGATGTGGGTGACCTTGGAAATAATTTCATGGGTATGTTTTTCTTTGTTTGTATCAAACCTACTATCATGTTCTCTCTTCTTAATCCCTTGCCATATTTGTAGTGGATGAATCAAGTGTCGGGCAATCAAAGGCAAAAACTGTGTGTGGATTTCTTCAGGAGCTTAATGATGCTGTTAAGGCTAAGTTTATAGAGGAATATCCAGAGGCACTAATTGAGAAAAACCCATTGTTCTTTTCTCAGTTTACCTTGGTGATAGCCACCCAGGTAAATTTGTTATGCCAATTTTGATATGCTTCTCCTAAAAATAACTTTTCCTCGGGACATATAGATGGAAATTTCAATTTTCCATTATTAAATTAGTTGCCCTTGGTCAAAGTTTTTTCCCCTTACGCTATTTACTATGTATCATGCTTTATTTGGTCTCTTCCCTTTGGTATATGATATTATGATGTGTGGGTTTCTGAAAAAAAAAATTAGTTTCATCTTAGTTGTGTTCATTTACAAGACAATTTACCCTTTTCCTCTGTACACTTTCAGTTGGTGGAAGACTCTATGGTGAAGCTTGATAAAATCTGTAGGGAGGCTAATGTGATGTTGATTTTTGCTCGTTCCTATGGCCTTACTGGGCTTGTTCGGATCAGTGTGAAGGTAAGATATTCTTCGACTAATGGTTGAAATATTAACAGTATGTATAGTCTTGGGAGGGCTATCAATGTTTATATAATTGAACTGTAAATAGTACTGGGTTTCTCTATGGATCTTCCCTAGCAATTGAAAGAACATGCAGATGCTGCTGATCACTTGATATAAAAATGTCTTCTTGTAAGGATGAAGCATATGTGTGCTGGTTATAATTGTTAAGATCAGAAAAGAAAAGTAAAGAATAAAATCAGTGCAGACTAGAGAGTAAGACACACAATCATATTTGGAAGTCTTACATTTAACAATGGGCCATCTTCTAAATTCAACTTTTATTCTTTGTGACAGGAACATACTGTTATTGAGTCAAAGCCTGACCATTTTCTGGATGACCTTCGCTTAAATAACCCATGGCCTGAGTTAAAGAGGTATAGACATTTATTTTTCTGACAACTTCCCTATGCTTTTGAAGATACTGATTATACATCAACCCACAATAGATTTGCAGAAAGCATTGATCTAGATGTATCAGATCCGGTTGTCCATAAGCACACACCGTATGTTGTCATTCTTGTAAAGATAGCCGAGGAATGGGCCAAAAACCATGGCGGCAGACTTCCGTCAACAAGAGAAGAGAAAAGGGAGTTCAAGGTTTACACCATTGCTTGATGCCTTTTGCATTAGAATGATTTTTCTTATTTTTTTCTTATTGTAAATTATCTTTCTATGTGATTATATGGGGTGTTAAATGTTTTAGGAGCTTCTCAAAGCCAAAATGCACACATTAGATGAAGACAACTATAAAGAAGCTATGGATGCTTCCTTCAAAGTCTTTGCTCCTCGTGGAATTAGTAAGTTATGCTATCCACCATTCATGCAAGATAAAACCACACTATGATTGATAAAAAAAGAAGATAAAACCACACTATGAGCCTATTGCATCATGCAATATGTCGCGATAGCTTATTTGTTCATCATGCATGCTATATCCTGTTCTTCAGATTAGTTTCTGTGATACTGTTAATGGCTCGAAAATATACGGGAAATTTGGTCTAGATGATGGTTACCAAGGGGTTGCCTGTGCCAGATAAACTACTCTTAGCTTTATTTGGGTTGGATGAGGCATTGTTTTTTTATATTCTCGGTTGCATGAACACCTACTCTTTTACCCTTGTAATAAATTTATTTTGGAATAGAAGCAAAAACTGTTATTTCTGAAACTATCCTTTTAATTGAACGAGAAGAGGCTGTTCTCATTCTTCAATTTGCTCCGCAGGTTCAGATCTACAAAAGGTAATTGATGACAGTTGTGCTGATGTGGACTCTAGTTCATCAGATTTTTGGGTGATGGTGGCGGCTTTGAAGGTTGGTTACTATGTAGTTAACATCTGCCATATCCATAATCAATTTGATGATTTGTGATTGCCGCTAAGGCTGTGTTTGGATTTGGATTGGGAACCACCATCTCTTTTGTGAGTAAATGAGGGGAGATGCAAAGTATTTGTGATCCTTCTGTCCATTCCATTCTATAAATGGGAATCAACACATGCCTTTGAGATGGTTAGGTAATAGGAATCAAAATAAAGCTAAATTACACACAAATTGAGGTGATTTTGATTCCCGAACCTGTATGCAGCTAAATTTCCTCAATCTAATGTGGCTTAAGTTATGATATTTGGATGAGGTTCATAAATTCATTTCATAGTTTGAAACCAATGTGATGACCTTCTACTTTCATTCAAGTGCCTCATAAAGCATTAAGCTTACCTTCTATCTATTGCTTTCATAAGAATCCTATGCCTTTGCCATATTTATGTCCAAGACTTAGCTGTGTTGGTTTATGAGATTTCCGCCCCTTTACTTTGGCTGATATAAATCTGAACAGAAGTTCTGTTTGTTTTTCACAAATCTGTTTCGGTGGGCCAAAAGTCTTTTAATTCTAAGTATTAATATTTTTATATTTATCCAGCATTGCATATAGCATTTACCAATCTTATGCGCATTTGGTGGATATCAAATCATTCACAATAATATTTTCATGTTTTTATTTGAGGTCCTAAGCCATCCATCGGAAAATTTCATGTCAAGGTACTATTTCTTGTTACGTACTTACACTGCAAGATGCATAACCTTTATCACATTGCAGGAATTCATTTTAAATGAAGGTGGTGGAGAGGCACCCCTTGAGGGATCAATGCCTGATATGACATCTTCAACTGAGTTAGTGACAATATTTGCTTTCCTTTATTTCCCTCCCCCTCCAGTTCATGATTTTACTTTTTAAAAAGTAAATAAGTATTTTTCTGAAATGAAATTGTTATGACCTCTATTGTAGGCTTTATGTAAATCTGCAGAAGCTCTATCAAGCAAAAGCTGAGGCAGATTTTCTTGTGATTGAGCAGCGAGTGAAGAGTATACTAAAGAAGATTGGTAGAGATCCAGATAGTATTTCAAGGACAACCTTGAAAAGCTTCTGTAAAAATGCTAGAAAACTTAAAGTAAGTGTGCTTAAGTTACACCGTTGCATAAGTATTTTTCAGTATATGATAATTGGAGAACCAGTAATCACAACCTGAAATGGATTTCAGTATATGATTGGTAATAGGACTAATCATATATGAAAGGAGCTGACCATATGCTAGACGAGCTCTCTCTCTCTCCCTCTCATATCAATATGTTGCCCTCAGCAAATTCTAATCTGTATTTATAGGTTTGTAGGTTCCGCCTCATTGAGGATGAATTTAGTTCTCCAGCCGTGCCAGAGTTACAAAAGTATTTAACAGATGAGGATTACAGGTGCATCTTGGTCATTTCTTATGCTTTCTCATATAGTTTTTCTTAAATGAGCGATCACATGAATTATTTTTGAGGCATAATAATTCACTTGGCTCTTGATTACGCTTATCCTCATGTGTGGTCTTTACCACTGGTTAAGGTGACTTGATACCTAATTATGAATGTAATAATATGTCACACACAAGGAGATACTAATATCCAAACAATTTATGTGCTTGTCCCTTCCAAGTGGTTTATTATAATGATGATATGCTAGTTCTTTTGGAACTTCAAGATTTTGCATTAACATATTCTACTACCAAGGGAGTATTGGGAAATGCTTAAACTCAACATGTTGCCAAAAATGTATGCAGTTTGTTAAAGGAAAAAAACATGCTTAGTAAAATGTTCAATGCTGAAAACCGTTCATGATTTGAGTAGATGGTGTTCAAAACTTGTTCAGAGATCAGCAAACCCATCTCCATTAAGGCCTTAAGTAGCTGCATATTTTTTTTTTTTTGCATAAGACAAGCGAATTATTGTAACTCAGAAGGATGTTATTGTTCAATGTTGATAGTTTCCCATTCATCTTCTTGGCAGCGTTGCTATGGGCTTCTACATTTTGCTTAGAGCAGCTGATCGTTTTGCTGCTAATTACAACACTTTCCCTGGGCAATTTGATGGGTATACTGAACCCCAACCCACTTTTCTGAATACTGTTTTGTTAACCAAGTCACGTGCTTACTATGTTGAATGTGCAGCTGTGAGATGGATGATGACATATCTCGCTTGAAGACTACAGCTGTTGGCCTACTTAGTGACTTGGGTTGCAACGGCTCAACTTTGACGGATGACCTTATCAATGAGATGTGTCGATTTGGTGCTGCAGAGCTCCATGCAGTTGCTGCTCTAATTGGAGGAATTGCTTCTCAAGAAGTGATTAAGGTTCCATTTCTCTCTCTGAGTCTCTTTTCTAAATTTATTTTTTAGTTGAATGTGAGGGATGTGTATCAGGGCACGTCCTCCAGTGCATCATTCTCTATAATTTCTTCTGCAATTTATACCTTAAAATCATTTTTTTGTCAACATTAATGTTAATACAAGTTAGAAAATGCATGATTATATTTATGTTATGTCTACAGCTCATCACCAAACAATTTGTTCCCATGAGTGGCACGTACATTTTCAATGGCATCGATCACAAGTCACAATTGTTGGTGCTGTAGTGGGTGCTTTACAGGAAACACTTCAAAGTAAATGGGTATGTCTACAATCTTTGTCCAGCGTATTAGTTCTTTACTCAAATGAATATTAATGAAGTGAATGTGATCAACTTGTAGGTGCATCTTGTTCACAACAGATTTTGCTTGAATGTTATCATGGGACAGAGCTTGTTTACAACAGATTGTACTTGGAAGGCTAATTGATGTTTCTTATTTTGGGACAGCTAGAAAACTTGATACCTATTGGAGGGTACACATTTTGTAATTAACATTGCCGAAGGCCATATAGAGCCCTTCCGAATGAAGTTTGTTTTATATATTTTCTAGAATACGTTTTAAATTTTCTTCTCAACTTTCCTTTTTAAGTTGGGAATTTATAAGTTCACAAGGAAAGCATGCCAATTATTTAGCTATGAGAGGGTTAAGGTGGGATCTACAACGACCGATTTACCTATTCGGAGCTATTTATGCAAAGGGAAATCAATTTTTTTTTAAACGTAGGTTTGGTTTGGGTAAACCGTGATACTTAAACGTCACCAGTTTAGGACGAAAGATATTTTGATACTTTACTGCTCCCGTACACTGTTACTTGTTGCCGTAAAACTTCGGTTTCAATTATAACCATTCAAGTATAGAAACAGATGTTGAATGTGCACGAGACAATTACAGACACGGCCTTGTGGTTGATGATGTGCTTCTCCACAATTCATCATGTCACTCGTCCAATGCTTGGAACTGTGCCAGAAAACATATTAGGCACATTTATGAAAGCCCATTTAGGAGCTCCTAGGCAATTGACATGTATTTAATGGCAAAAACTTATGAAATTTGCTTCAACTTTTTTTTTTTGGTAGGAATTTGAACATGATATAAACCTCACCTTCCATTTTCATATGAAATGTTTGCATCAATCATTTAGTCCAATGAATATGACATTTTGATTCCCCAAAAAAATCTAAATTGATACTAAATGTTATTTTCGTTTATTTAACTTAACTTATATAACTTTCAAATACACTCATAACAATATTATAGGGTATACAGGCTTGTCATATAGAAGAATTTGTTACTATTATTTTGTGTGTGAATATTTTTAGTTAAATATTCACACAAAAAATAAAAGTTTAGTTAATAACCAAAAGACAATCAAGAATTCTTTTCTGGAACAAAGATTTCATACTCCAACCTTTTACATGGTAAGGGTAGAAGCATTCTAAGATTTTTTGAATTGTCTCCATAGTTAAATTTTTTTTATTACCGAAAAAAATTTCAAATACCTCACTAAATAAATTTTAATTGTTACTAAGAGAATATACCGATGGTTCAGCCCTCACACTCCATCTTGAAAATCGAGGGTTTGAATTTTATAAATTAAGTAGAGTGGGATTAGTTTCAAAAAAAAAAAGTAGAGTGGGATTATGTATAGTAATTTTCAAAATAAAAATAAATTTTAGTTAGCATCAAAATTTTAATTTACTCTTTTGTGAGGGTAAAGTTGAACACAAATAAAACCTACTCTGATTTTTCTTTTCTCTTCCACGAGTTTAAGTAAAAAAAAAAAGGGGGCCCAATGTGCAATGATGACCTTATCATGCAATCCCACATGCTCCACCTGTCCACCATGTACATTGAAAGAACTGTACATGAAGAAAAGCCCCATGATTGTTGGTGAAGAATGGTAGATGCATCAAACTCCATTTACAATTCTTTTCATGACTTCTAAAGGTTGGGCCATTGAAAAAATGGTGATGGGTTATATCTTTAGTCATACGACTATTATTACCCATACTAACCTCGAAATTAGATCTTGTTTCTATATATATATAATGTTGAGTTATGGTTCGGATTATTAAAATAATTAAAACTTTAATCCACTTGTTATAATTCAAGTCATTATAGCGGTTTAAAATTGACCACCAAAATACACTAAAACCTCTATAAATTAATGATATTGAAATCATGATATTTTAATATTTTCTAGAGATATTAATTAATTGATAAATTATATAAATAAGAGAAAATTTCTTAAAACTGCACCTTATTAGGATTCTTGGAGACTTTCTTTTTTGTTTATGAAGAATTTAGGAAAGTTTAGTCTAAGAATTTAAGAAATAGACTCGAATATGAAGTTAAGATATATTTCTTATAAAAAACTACGGAATGTTGATTATTCTTCTTACCACACGGGAATAATACAAGCTTTCAACACACACTATCATGGGTTTTAGAAGGCTGCATGTTGAGACAATATGATTCAGGTAAGATTAAGGTTTGCATTCTATCAATCTTGTAGTATCTAATTAGACAATTAATGTTTAACAAGAGACAATAAAAAAAAATTGATATGACACTCTGAAATTCGTTTAAGGAATGAAGTCTCAAGAAATTTAGATGAACTCACTTGTGACAACGATATTCATGAACTTGAGGTTATGATTAATGATCTCGTCTATCACAATAACATGGATGTCGATAGTTTAATGGATTACCTAAGTGAAAATGACATGTTCAGAGGCCCATATGTTAGAAGAAATCGTGTCTACTATCTTTGAAAATAATGTTGATATGAAGCTGAAGACGATACATTACTTTTAGAGTAGCCACAATCGTGGCCTCCAAAGCTAGCCTCAAATGACGTATACAAGGCTGGAAGCCGGCCTCCGACCAGGGTGAGGCATGGGCCTCCGATGACTCCGATCGGAGGTCAGAATTTTAGCTTATTTTCGGTTACAAGTATTTCCTAATTCTAGTTTCCTATTAGCTTTTCCTATTTCTATGTTGCTTAGTATTATTATATAGACCTAGTCTCTATATAAATGGATGCTCTTATTGTATTAAACAAGAGTCAATCAATTCTAGATTCAATAATACATTATATTTTAGAATTCAACAGGGTATCGCAGCTTGGTTGATCCTAGGTTAGATTTTAGCAAGTTGTTGCTTTGCCCACTTGTTAATATATTATTTAATGGGTGGGCAAGGCGTTACTATTCGGATTTCCTTTTTTCCAATCACTGTTCATCAAGGTGTTTTTCACCCCAATTATTGTACACGCTGACACTGTTCATTCTGGTACTGTTCACCCGTCATTGTTCGTCCGCCAGTAATCTTGTTGGGCAGCGCCTGCTCATCTCTTTTTCTTAGGTTTCTGGTGATTTTCCTAAAAATCACAAATTCTTGAGCGTCCGTAAAATCAGCATGGTTGGCACCATCGTTGTGCTTCCTTGAAGATGTTTTGCACCGTCGCTATGCGACTAGTTTGCGCACCATCGTTATATGATATAGTTGCTTGAAGAAATTTTGCACCG
>JAYMSW010004351.1:0-11100 GCA_036897725.1 Erodium texanum | reverse complement strand
AATTTTATATATCTCAAAAGATATACATTACAAACTTGTGATCGGACCGGACAAGAGTCCTCACAGTACCAAGTCTAAAGAAATAAATTCTCGCAATCCTCATCGAACGAACTCTCGATTGCATACGACTGGACCTAACACAAGGATCTAACACGTTAGACGCGCAACGAAGTCAAACCTACTCTGACCCTAAAGCCCAACCACGATTGACTCCTACCACCAGACTAAGCTGTCACAAAATAACTAGTAGACACGAAAAAACTAAAATTACATCAAAACAACAAAATTAGACACTTATCCACCAATGCACTCGTGTCCTCCTCGGACGCTCGGACTGCTTAAAGGATAATCGGCGGACTAGGACGAACGTAGACGACGTCAATAAGAGCTATGAGCGAGTGCTATCGAGGGGGCTGATGGTAAACGGCCGGAGAGTGTGACCGGTCACTCCCGACAACCCTGGGTGACCCTCACCGAGCAGTCCTGGCGACCTCTGGCCAGATCTGGGTGCCCTGAGCCGAGGCGCCGTGAGTCGGCGAACCACCACCAAGTTAACAGCCAAAAGAAACGCCGACAACAACTCCATCTCCGACTGAACTGGGTTCCACGATGTCTTCTACGACTTCACGGCACGGGACGACGAGGTGCCCGGAGAGCGGAGGCAGGCGATGAAACGACACATCTCAGACAGCAGAACAAAGTTTTCGAGCCTTGGGTGTGGGGGAGGGAGAACGGATGCTCCTCCCCCACCGATAGTAGATATGGGTTTGATTGGGTTATTGTAGTTACAAAAAGAGTTACGAGAAGTGAGAAAAAAAGCTGACCTCAGCTGTTTTTTGAATATGGTTGAATGTACTTAATATGATGGTATAAATAATTTCAAAAAAAAAATATGATGCTATAAATACAGTTCACAACACCATAAGAAACATAATTCTCAATATGAAAATGATTAGTCGCAAAGTTACATATTTAATAACATCTATTTTTGTTTTATTGCAATAGAAGTTTAATTGAACCCAAACGATAAAATAACAACCACAAATATAACTATAGATCGACATAGTAAATTAAATATTACCCTTCACCAATAACACAAGGGCTAGCCCATTTGTTGACTGCAACCTCTTACTGAAACAAAAAATTAGAGCACCATGAGATTATGTTTAGAAGCCAAAACAAAACAAAATATAAATATGAGTTATATTTTTAAGCCATTCATTGATTCCAGATAAACATAAGAAGACGTCCGTTTTCAAAAAAAAAAATACACACACAAATTTAAAAAAAACTATAGTCTCAGTTTTTTCTTTTTTATACAAAGGATAACTCCAAAAATATACACCCCAACATAAGTACATGGCAACCAATGATCGCACTGGGCGCACTGACATTGTCCAGACACAACTGGAAAGAAACAAACCCAGACGAAGATGGGAGGAAAAACCCAGATGCACCTTGGAAAATAACTATCTAATTAACCTAACTACACTAATCCGAGTCTAATCTGACCCACAAGAGCGATCCTCTTGGACAGGGGAGCTTGACTGGAGGACCTATGTTTTTTGGTGAATCTGGCGATCCAGGTGGACCGCCGACCACGCAAGATCCAGATCTGGACGGTTCTATACAAGCAAGCCAGATCCTCCTGAATCTGGACTTGGAGCTGCACAATTGACAAAAGGCTCACAGGAAATTTGGGTCCGATCGACAAAACAACTAAATCTAAAACTACTACATACTAACAAATACTATAACAAAATATATCAAAAACATGATCAAATCCTTCATCGCAGCATCCGGTCTTCGAGACTACGCAGCCCAAGGAGCGAATATGAAGCCGCAGCAGATTGATAACTCTGGAATAGAGTTGTTGTTACCTAGTAAAAGTCCTAGTTCCCATGTTCAAGAACTCTCTTGATCTTTTGAGTCTTTTTTTATTGTTACCATCGGTCTTATATAAAGACCAAGAGAGAAGTAAAGAGACAAGCATTGAGACATCATTATTGGTTACAAAAAGAGCTCTTGAGCTCTCTCTTTAATGAGCTTTCAAACGACATAAAGAACAAGGGTTCTCCATCAAGGAGAAAAAACTTTGATATAATCTCATATCACGGGCCCATAACGAGATCAAAAAGCTAGGGTCATAACAACTACTTGTTTCTTGGGAAAACAAACATTGCTTCTCCCCACTGTTTCACTGAGTATGTTTGATCATAAAAATGAAACAAAACTAAAAATCAATTTAGCATACAATGTTCATATGCATACCTCAACTACATGCAAAATGACTAAGACAACATAACTCACCTAACTCTAATTCATTTTTGATCACATTAATTTCAAGAAAACTAAAAATCAAATAGCTAAACATGTCAAGAGTAACTATACCTCTTGTATGTTGTTGGGTTATATATAGTAAAAACCGAACTGGTTCTCAAGTTTATAAAGTTTGAAAGATTGAAGTCATTTATTAAGCAAACTCAGTTTTGAGCCATTATAACGAGTTTACATTGAATATATATAACCTATCGGACTCCTGTGTGATTAGTTAAAAACTTAACTCGCTTACCTCCTATACAAAACAAGCATGAAGATAGAAAACTGGAATCAAAATGAGTTGAAACAGAAGCCTATTTTATTTCGCAGCATGAACAACTCTAAAACAAAACAAAATAACAAGTCGAGTCATTCAAGCAAATGTTTCGATTCACATCGTTACGATGTGGGAGTCTAACACCCGCCTCATATACACGTCGATTTGAGTGTTGAATTCAACACGTGGTTTGTGGGACATTAAACTTGTCTAATATTATGCGAAAAGCTCGTTCACCTGAAAAACTCAAACTAATAGGCATAGCCACGGGCTTACCATATAAGCTAAGGTATGATAATGTCTTCTTCTCCTCACAAATACACAAGACAAACACCACACATTTCATAAGATGTAAATAGAAAAATGTTGGAGAACATAACACAAACATGATTAGTTGAACAATCTTTACAGATTTCATAAGATGTATCTGGTCTCACTAATCATGAAATCAAGCAAAAAATTCCCAGACACAAACCATCCAATGTAATAGGCAGCAGTGAGTTTCAGTTAACATATAACATCAGTAACAATGGTTTCTTTACAGATTTGATTTGAAAAGGAGCCTAAAATGTTCAAGATCCTCCCATGCTTTCAAGGTAGAGCTCAAGGAGATGAGGAAGCTCGTGTTGGTATTTCTTCACATAACTCTACAAGAAGTCTGCTACAGATAACCTACAGGCCCGGCCAAAGCTGATCTTCTTCACAAGACCTTTGGAACACAAGCTTTCAAGAACAGCCAACCTCGGGATTATCCTGTTCTTGATGCTGTAAGTCATTAATGAAGAATTGGTGATGATATCACCGATAGACCAGTTGTGTCGGATCATGAAGAACTCCAAGGATTCGGTGAGATTCTCCGTGGACATGCTGAGATACATAGGGTGCTTCAGCAACAGAGATCGAATTTGCTGCTCGGTCCAGCCGAAGCTCTTGAACACCTCCAGCTTCGCGGGTCTCTTGTCTTTGTTCCCGTAGAAGGAGAGAACGGCCTTAGGGAAGGTGGGGGAGGAGGGGTCGAAGCCCATCTCCTTCACCTCCATCACCGTCTCGCTGAACTCATCTGTGGGTCCGGACAAGGTCGAGCGGGTGGTGAAGAGTCAAGAAACCACACCCACTGGTTCGCGAAGAATGGAACATTGTAGATTGGAGAGGGAGCGAAGAAGATGAAGATGGGAGTTTTTGCCCTAAAACCTCTTATATATAAGCAAGCGCTTGAGGTAAGTAATTAAGGCACCATTTTTTACATAACTATTTTTTAAAATAGAAATAAATATATCATATATACTTCATCTTCTGGTACCAAAAACAACACTGACCTGAAGTTACAATGTGGTAATCAGTAGTAAGATTTCAATGAAACCAATATATTTCAAGCAAATACTAAAGCTCTACACTCTACATAGAAACCAATTTTACAATACCATCACAAGAGATTCACAAATCCACTCTCAGTTCTCGAAACATAGGTCGTGTAGATGTTTAATCTGAACCCAAGAACATATATTAAATAATAAGCCACTCCTCTACTCCTAATCGACCTTCAAAGTCAAACTCAGTTTGTGTCGGCTCTACTACCTATGATTGGCACAGTCCGAGCTTGTGTATCCATGGTTGATAGGATTTGGGGCATTGACATACCTCCAGACACTACAATTTCTGTAATCAGATAACAAATTGAACATATTAAGAATCTTAAATTGTGCTTTATTACCGGAGTATTTATAAATAATAAGAATTAGATTATTACCAATTCCTTCCCGGACTGATAAGTTTGGTCTTATGACGTCATTGCTATTGACTAGGAATATATCACCAATGTAAAAATGGTTTGTGGGTACATATACACAACATAGCTCCTCCTCTCTAGAGTCATTCTGCATTCAAGACAGCACAAAATAATTGTAAATACTACATATCGTTCAAAGCTAATGAGCTGTCAGTGTTAGTCATCATCTCCAAGGCTTATACTCAATAGAGGAGTTTTACCGGTATAGCTCATGGTGACTAGAACATTGTGAATCAAAAATTTAAAGCTCATGAAACATACAGTACACAAGTTTTAAATCTGGTGAAGAACCATGATACTTTCCTCAGTAATTCTTTTTTCCTATGGAAAACAAGGACATAATGAGTCTGCATGCTATCCTAAAATTCTCAACAATTTTTATTAACATAACCAAAAACAGACAAACCCATGATTCAATGCACATTATAATACATGTGAGGCACATGTGAAGTGGCGTTAGAATTCAAAAGTCTATTGGGTTAATTGTGGCGTCTCTTGAGTGTCGGTTTTTTCCCCTATATAAAAGGAGTCTCTGTTTTGTACTTATCATCAAGTCAATAATAATTTTTCCCGTTTCTAGTTTTACAAATGGCATAAATTAATTGCATACCTGAAGGGTTACACAAGACGTGATAAACCCAAAAGCGTATTCACCAATGCGTGGATGCCTTATGATGGCCACTTCCTTGAAGGCCTGTGTATTTTGATCTGTAGAATTTTACAAGTAAGCAAAATATGAGTTGTTTGCACCTAAAAACCACAAAGTCTGAAGTTCAGGGACATGATCCAGCCAATAATGTACCTGGTGATATGGCTGCACTAATTTGCTTGGAGGCATTGTAGATATGGCGAACAAATGGCATTCGTTTAATAAACCACTCACCAAGGCCCAAGATAGATGCACCCAACCATGATGACATGAAGACCCCGACCAAGAAGATGAATGTTATGGAAGTAACAAAGCCAAGACCTAACAGCCAGTAGAATATCAGATTCATCAGTTGAGTAGTTTGTTCATGAACTCCACTTAATATATATTTTTCTTATTGCACAATTATACAGAGTCCAAAAGAACACAATTGCATAGCACATATATAGGTATAAGTTATAACCAAAGGACAAACTAAGTAAAGCCCGAGAGTATATGGTATTCAGTAATATGTGCTTACCAAAAATTTCAATTCCAAGTTGAGCAAAGATTGGAGAGAAAAAGCCGTCCACCAAGTGAATGAACCACCATGTTATGTAGAAAGTTATTGCTATTGGAAATAGGATGACACTGTAAAACAGCTCAAGAGTAAGAAACTATTACAGCAGCAGATGGAATAATATATGTATCTATTATGGCATAATCTATAGTCTTCCAATATACAGATCTCATCTTATCATGGCCTAATCTATATTATAGAATTGGTGGAAGCTGCACCCAAGGGAAATATGGAGAAAGATAGAATCATGGCACTTAAGTACGCACAATCTGACGTATTGAAGAAAACAAAACTATGACCTGGGCAAAGGACTCCCATTTGCTACAAAGATTTACAGTGGAGAATTGGGATAAAAAGGCCATATGTGAAATTCTATAATGAACACTGGACAGATTCAGAACGATTTTCCACATATAATTAATTACTAGACTAATTTAGTTGACCTTTGAATTGATATACAAAAGCCTTTGTTATGTAAAGTAGCTTTGCCATGGTTACATAATTGGTGGACAGAAAATTTCACATAATGACCAAGATTATCAAAATAGGACACGATGAACTGAACATGCATGGGAACTTTAAGTTAGTAACAAACATTAGCAGAAATAAGATAATCAGTTAAATATGTGAATGCACAAAAACACTGCATGTGGTTGTAAGATCATATGGAGGTTGGAGAAGGAAAAATTACACACCATCCCGTCATGAACTTTTTTGAAGCCCAGCTCCTAACAACCTTGTAAAATGTCTACAATCCAATATAACAAATATCAGAAAAAATATTGAAAGAAGAGTAAGCATAGAATATAGATAAGAAAAAAGCACATGCATATACCATGACAAGACAAACTAAAGGAATGGCCTATTTTTAAGAAACTTCTGCCTCTGCATTCCCAAATCTCAATTATCATTCTATTCCTAAACCATTTCCAATAACAATAGGGCATATGAATCGAGCAGGTACACTACAGGACCGGCTCAATTATTCCAATTTCCTTCAATCAATGATTTGAAACAAAACCCAGAGAAAGCTTACAAAAGAATAACAGATAAGGATTAGAAGCAACCCAACCCATTTCTTACCAAAGCAAGACAGCTCAGTGAAATCAACAAAACAAAAATGCAGCCAGTTTCAATTTTGAAGAACACTAAGTTCCATTGTGAATCATCAACAGAAGGAGCTCCCAGTCAAAACCACACTCTTTTCAATAGAACTCGTGGCCTCAAATTAGCAACAAACTAAGCTCGTAGTCTAGATAATCCAATTTGGGTATCTTCAATTCATCCCACAAAATAGTAACAACCTAAGTCAAATTGAGACCGAAGAGACCAAATTAAACAAAACTGAAAAATAAACTCCTAATTCATCAACAAATCAGATAAATGGCATTAAAATTTCCCATCAGCAGAGCATGAAACGTCATACAAATTATTAACCCAATATCATTCTGGGTCCAAGGGAGAGATCACTCACCTCGCGGCCCGAATGCGGCGAAGACGGAGAGAACGGCGTGGGTTTGGAAGAAGACGCGTCTCCGTCGACCGAGTCGGCCACCGGAATGAGAAGCTCTAGATCTCTCTCTCTGCTCGCCATCACGATCGACGATTTCTCATCGTCCATCACCAAACCAACAACGCAGCAATCAATTCAACTCAAACCCTTCTTCAACTCTCTCTCCGTCTCTCTCACGACGACACTGTGTAAACCAGAGATAGATATGGGTTTTTTCCCGGAGAACATTTTATTTTCTCAGTCGCTTTCTCGCATTTTGATTTTATTTTCCCTGAAATTTTAACTGTTACATTACGATACTGGTGATATACTGTTTGGGTACATAATATGCGAGAGGAGTTCAATGAAAATGCTCTTTGGCCTTTGCTTTTGTCGCGCTTGTCTTCGTTAATCACTAACTAATGCGCGGATCCTTCGATCTCCATTCTTATAATTACCCTTCTTTGGGCTAACCAAATACATTTACTCATTATAATCAATTTATAATACCAAATCATCACTTTGTGATTACATGATAACACGTAATTGTGATATTACTAGTTTTTAATGTTTCCATATTTAAATATTCGAAAATATAATTGTTTTAACTGGATGACAAAATCAGACCGTTTTTGTAATGTTCATTTGGCTTATCTAATTTTTTTGAAAATACTTACTTTTGCTCTTGAATTAAAACAAAAATCTCAACTTATCATCCACAATATACAAAAAAATAAAAAAATAAAACTTTGAATTGTTTTTTAGTTTCTAATATATTATTTTAAGATGTATTTTGACATACTTTTTTGTCTTAACTGTGTTATTAATGGTGCAAACAACCTATTATTCACACTATCAACTTATTACGATTTTTAAAATACGATAACAACTTGTAAAAAATGAAAATCACGATAAATTTTATTATTATCCATAATTTAAAAGTTATAAATGTCTCATCCATATTACACACAAGTCCATTTAAAAATATACTTAACAACAATGCAGCTGATTTTCAGGTTCAGAAGACAACGGTGAAAACATGTTTTTGTTGAGTTAAGGATGTTTAGAACTACAATTACACAAAATCAGTTAACGTTTTACAATTTTGAGTTTCTTATATATGGACATCGGAAAATACAAACAATCAAGCCTCCTCTACGCGTATCCTCGACTTATCCGAAAGCTTCCTCAATCAAGCCGCTGAAGAGCAACAGCTCCAAGTCCCTGACAACCTGCTCAGCCTCATCCACCGCAAATCCATGCCTCCAACCCAAATCCCACGCGCCGTTCACCACTCCATTTGAACATATATCTCTTTCCGACACCGCAAAAAGGTAATCGACCGGAGAGTCCTCGCCGGCGCCGCCTAGGACAGAGTAGCTCTCGAGGGTCTCGACAGCATCACAAACCTCTCCCATCAGACGGTCGAGAGAGACCCATATGGTATTGTCCCCTGTACACGCGAGTAGCAGAGGATTGGTCGTTCTTGAATCTTGGAGGCTTCTTCGTTTCACAAACTCGTTTGCGAAGTCTAAGGAGAGGTTCTTGGTGTTGTGTGCTTCTGAGACTGAAGGGACAGTGATTTTGAGATGAAAGAGCTTTTCTACTTGACACAGGAACGATGGATTGCTTAAAAGAAGAGTTCTCAAGCTTTTACTAGGATCTTCTTTAGTAGTTTCTGTGTCTGCTTCATGTTCTGGGTTGACTCGGCAATCTTCTATTCAAATTAAAAGGAGTGGTGAGTGAATATAAGCTTGTACATATTGACAATGTCAGAGCTAAATAAACATTACATGACAAATGTATATGAATGTTCATACATAAGAACATCTAGATACAGATAAAAATGATAGCTTCACTTTTCAATGTCTAATTTCAATTCACAGTCATATCAAGATCAAGATGTGCAAGTGCTTACCTTCAATATGTAGTTCAGAGACAACACTTTCTTCTTCTGTAGAGAGTCGAGCTGTGAGAGTAGAATAAGTTTCCTTTTCCGGAAAGTTATTTTGACTCGTAGTATCGAACTTCTTCTCTTCTTGGCATGCCAAGTTCTTGATCTGCATAGGAAATGTGTGTTACTCTTTATGAAAAACAAAAATCTTGTCATGTGCACTGTTTCACATACCAATAGGCAATAGGTGAGTGTGGAATCAGAAAGCAAATAAAATTCACAGAACTACTCATAAAGATGATATGCAAAAGACTCACAATTGTTTGAGCTGATTCAGGCTTCTCTGTCTGATTCTTCTTGTGACTACTGATGGGTTGTCTTGTCCTTTTCTGTGGCCTAATGTTTGATCCATTCTCAGACTTTCCCAATCTTGTTTTGGTCACTCTGGCTTGATCTTGAGATCTTACAGTACCCTCCTTCTCTACTGGTCTTGTCCTAGCACCAGACACCTTATGAATCTTATCAACTCTCTTCACAATCATAGCCTCATTTTTCACTTTCTCTTTAGGGTCTTTGCACACTTTCTTTCCAAGCTTTCTGGCTAGAGTTTCTTGTTCAACTTCTTTTCTCAACGTTTTCTTCTTCAGTGTTCTTTCGTTGCACTTGACTATCTTGGGCTGAAGCTCATCTTCCATTTTCGGTTTCCTGAGAGAACGATTCGTTCTAGAACTTTCCTCTTCCTGAAAAGTTGGTGCTCTGGACTCTGAGTCCTGCCACAGTGCATGGATAGGTCTTATGAGCACAATAGGTTCAATCTCATCGACTGATCTATACCTATGACAGGACTGAGGCTTATGTTCTTTCAGGATCTGCTTGCTCTCAGCTCGAACTGGTTTAGAGGGAACTTCTTCCAAACCCATAAGCTTAGCAATCAAATTTGGGCCTTTTGATGAGACCTGAGAACCAAACCTCTTGCTTTTACAATGATCTGTTGAAGACCGGCTTGAGCTTGGCTCAAAACTCTTCTCTTCTCTTCTTGTGAGCTCCTTCTGCTTCATGAAGCCATCTTTGATGGCTTCACGAAGCTGCTCGATGCAATCCCGCGAAGGGGCATCAACAGAGAACTTAGGCTTTTCAAAACCACCAAGGTTGTTTTGATGATCCATGAATCTATCCGACATTGACCTTCTAAATCCCAATTCATTAACCATGTTCTTGCCCTTATGATTCTTCAACTGTGCCATATATTTGGAAGCCTCTTGTAACCTGCCAAGCATGACCAGAGACTCTTGCAGATCAAGAGCTCCTTTGAGCAGATCCTTTGCAACATCCTCGGACTGCCCATCAAAGCTCCTCCTCGTGGACCACGAACCGATCATCTGGTTCAGCTTCTCAGCTCCTCGAGAGACCTCTACGAGCTGCAAAGACGAAGAACTGCAAAATTCTTCAGACACTCTCTTAGTATCCATCTCATGTTTCTCTTGAGCCAAAGACTTGTTGGACTCATTTGATGCTTGTTGAGGCTGAGCCTCAACCTTATGCTTCATCTTCCCAGGACCATTCTTGTATCTTCTGATTGTCCCACAATCAATTACTCCTTTCGGATCATCACATGTCACAAATGATCTGTACACAGCTGATCTCAGCCTGTCCTGAGGCATGTTCTGTCACAGAAAATTATTACACCAATCCCATATCATCAAACCTCAAACAAAACAGTAAAAATAAATAAATCATCAAATCAGTGAAACCCCAACACCCATTTCCCAAACCAAACCCACAACACAGAAAAATCGAAACTTTCAACAAACCGAAAGCAAAAACAAAACCCTTACCTGAATTTTCTCTGCTTCTCTCACTCCCCAACCCTCATGAACCCAGAACAGATTCTGCAAATCGCGGGAAACAAACAAAACCCAGAAGAGAAAATGTGAAAACGAAAGTGCCCAGAAACAGGAACACAGAAAAGTCGGACCCCACGAGGCCGATTGAGCATGAAGAGAGTGAGATCGGAGAGGAACAGAGTAGTCGGTGCATTGACTTTGCTCTTCTTTTCAAACTTGGGGGGTTTTGTTTTTGTTTAATTGAATTAAATATTTTGGTTACCAACACACCACCAAAAAA
>JAYMSW010004350.1:0-11101 GCA_036897725.1 Erodium texanum | reverse complement strand
CACTCGACGGCTTTACTCGGCTGGTCGCAACCGAGACGATCCTGCAGATCGTAGAACTGAATCGCCGTCGTGACCGACAACCGGACACGCCGGTCCCTCAGCCCTTTCGAAGTCCACACCTTGCTGTGCCGGTCCTTCCCGCCGGAGGCCCGAGAAACCCTAATGATCCTAGACGAATTGTGCCACCCCCTGAGCCGATTCTCAACCCCATCTCCTCCTCCGCCGCGGCGGAGCTCCCCGTCGACTTCCTCCTCGTCCGGCCCTATCTTGCCGGAGCTGTTCCTTCCATTACCGATCCTCGGGAACTTGTTACAAGCTTGTGCCTGAATCTCCTCCACCTCCATGCCGCTTTCATGCCGTAGTTGCCAACAAGATCCCAACTTTTGACTTGCCCTCTTCTTATCTACATCAGAAGCACAAAACCCAGAAAAATTGATGAAAGTGGGTCTTGGGTTCTCCAGAGAAAAAAGGAAGATTGGTTCCTTCTGGTTATGGTGGTGGTGAGAGAGAGAGTGAGTGCAGGTGGGGTTTTGTGGCTGTGTCCTATCTATTGCATTGATGACGATATTACAGAGACTCCTTTGGCTCTCTAGTGATAAAAACCACTTTTTTTTACTCTTCGATATATCACAGTCCAAGTCAGTCTCTCTCTCTCTCTCTCTCTCGCTCTCTCTCTCTCTCTCTCTCTCTTTTTTAAGTTTTATGCAGTTGCAGAGACTCAAAAGCAAAGTCTGAAATGTTCACAGTGCCTCTCACAGCTCAAACCTGCAACCAAAAACAATCCACCAAAGCAAAAAAGATGAGAGAAGAAAGAAAAGAGAGTCATTAAAAGCATCAGATGCTTAATAATTCATAACAGGTTTCAGCAATTCACCACCACACAAAAACAGTACCCAAAATGTTTATTCAACACACCCCATTTGAGACTTGAGCTAAAAAGATCTTACCTTTACACAAACCCATCACATATAGCATCTCTTAAGAACCTACAAGCTAAGAAAAGCTAATCTAAGCTACTTGGAGGCTCTTTAATGGAGTTTTTGAGCTTTTAACACAAAAGGGTTTGAAGAATATGAACCCAAAAACAAAAGCCTACACATACGTACCTTGATCTGAGCTTTTTGTGCTTCAGATTCAACCTATAGCTCTCTTCTTTTTCAACATTAGAGCAGTAATTGATTTGATCTGAGCTCTCTCAATCCCTCCCCATTTGGTTGCATATTTAAAGCATTTGCTGGCCCTAATAAACAGTACACATTATTGCCATTACTGTTTCTCTTATAGCTAGCTAGCTCCTTAAGAACACAACATTAACAAAATATAAAACTAATTAATCACATTAATCAATGAAGATTAAAAACCCTTTTTTCCTCAAATTTCTCCACACAGGAAAATGGATAAGAAACTAAAAAACAAACAAACAAAAGTTTAAAATATCATACTATGGGTACAGGTGTTGAGCTCTCAGATCTGTTCTTTTGACCCCTCCTTCAAGCTTCAGACCACAAGATCAAAGATCGTTTCTTGCTCCAGCTCCTGTTCCTGCACATGGTTCTTCACATTACACAGTAAATTTCAGCTCAACAGCTCCAAAATTGATTGAAAAAAGCTTCATTTCTGTTCATGGGGTACACTACAACAGTGACTGAGCAAGAAAGAGAGAGAGAGATTCAAGCTTGGTTTGAAGAACAGGGGACAAGAATAGAAAATACCCTTTGGGAGGATGATTTCATTTTCCCGGAAAATCCTCGGATTCGGTGGATTTGAAATCCCAACTCTGAGCTATGGCTCACTCTGATTCCACTATTTTCTGAAGAAGAACAGCAAGAACTGAAGAAGATATTTGATTTTCCGGGAAAAGGATAGGACTTGGTTTTTATATAGTGTTAGGGTTGGGGATGTTGGTGTTTGGTGAGAGAGAAAGTGAAATGGAAAAGAAACGAAAAGAAAATCCAAGTTCGTGGGATTATCGGCCAAATCAGCGAGCTTAACGGGAAAGGACAGTCACTTGCGGCGTTACTAATACTGTTAAATACAATCATCTTCTTCTATTTGCCCTTTGTTTCTTTTTTATCTACATAAATGCCATTATCTGTAGAAAGGACAAAACAAAGGTTAATTAGTGAAAATGTCAATTTTGTGTTTATTCTTAAGTGTTAGAACAAAACAAAAAACAAGTAGTAACTTATAACAAAGAATATATTATTTAAATATTAATTGTCTTGTTCTTAGGCAACACAATGAAACCATCCCTACTTGTACCTAAAATAAAGCTTATTTTTAGGTTTATAGCGTATTTATTATTGTGTTTCTTTTATACGACCAAATGAGGAAAATAAAGTGTATCAAAAAAAAATGAGGAAAATAAAGATTAGTATATTTATAACTCAAATTTCTTTAAAAAAATTATTAATAATGAAAGTACATTTTTTTCTTCTAATTTTCATAGTCCCATTTCCTTATAGAAAGAAGATTAGTGAGGGTTTCGTAAGAATTTTGTCTAGTGACTTGGTTCATAAGCAATTAATTAACTGTAGTTAATAGCTCAACTACTAATTAATAAAAAGTATAGGTTGGATAATACTGGTTTAAATAAATAATTAGTTAGTTGGATCCTCCACGTAGTTATGAAACAAGAGGCAAGAGGAAGATAAGGATCCAATTCCAAATATAATCATTTTCTAATTAATTTATCAAATGATTTTTGTATTTTAATCTTACAATGGAGTACATAATTGTAATCTTACTCTTCTACCTTATCAAATTTGTGACATCTAAATCCTATTTTTTCTATATACTTTTTATCATTACAAAACTGCAAGACACACTGCTGATTATTCTTTTTTTTATCGGTGATTAAATAGTACAATTTAAATTATTTTGTTGTGGGCTTGGCACACTGAATTGAGGATTAAACCACTCTCCATAAAGTAGATCTATAATTGTAATATATCCTCAAAATAATATATATAAAGATTATTTATCAAGATATGAAAAGTTCATTCAATTATGTACTGACGTATTAGTGTAAATAGATAATTAGTCGTTAACATATTCTGTTCCTTCAAAAAATTTTGTAGTTTCATGTGGACCAATACCATAAACACTAATTAATCACATTATGGGCTATTCTAACAAAACTGTTAATTTTACATATTATTTTCATGCAACACATAGATTTGAAATTGTGACTAGAAAAAAAATATGGAAAGTCATGAAATGAGAAAATTAGTACATACTGGGAAAGAAGACAATGTTATCCCCAAAAATTTGCTTGGATTTTATTAGACATGACTACAAAATGTTGAGAAGCAACACTCACACTTGTGGGAATAATTTTCCCAATAAATAATTTGTTTGTGTAATTACATCAAATCAGAAATATCACTCGAAAAGTCACGAGAATGATTTTACAACTCTAATTTCGTCTTTGTTAATCCACTTAAATAGTATTAAATTCGTTCAAAAACTATATACATTTTGTAAGAGACTTATTTGATTTAAGTGATCCATTTTAAACAAAACTCACCGAGCATGACACTATATCCTAACAATAGGAGCATTGAGAGGAAAGATTGTGAAAAATAAGGAAAGTGGAGGGGTTAAGGTATAGGGTTGCAAGTGAATTGTAGTACCGTACCATGATTCTTTATCCAAATCATAGTGATGTCTCCCACCCAAATATCAAAAGGAAATGTAATAAACAAATAAAAAGGAGAAGTTAATTAGTGGTTATGTTGCATTAAAAGGCAACTTCACCAAGGCATGTTCTCGCAATTCCATGCTCAATCACTTGCCGGTTTTAAAGAAGCCAACATTATATTATTCCCCAATCCAACACACACCCAACCCACTAATCAACTTTCTCCCTCTTTATTTAATCCTAATCTAATCTTTCTCATCAATGGCAATCACACACTACCTTTACTTAGTTTACTAATTCTTCATTAAAATACTATTAACCCACGTCACATTTTGTACCACAAAACTCCATCCAGTACACACTACACACAACATTTGAGGGACTAATGAAAAAACGAATCACTTTATGTATAACCAAAACCAACAGTCTGTTTAACAGGTCTTCGTATCAACTCTAAATATATTTATATAATTACTTTTTTTAACAAATAAGAACCGTCGAATTAAACTGATCGATCCATCTTAAACCTATGAGATCTACTCATTTCTTGTCCAACTCAAAATTTATGTATTAGATCTATTTATTTTTAACAAACAAAAAGCATTCACTCAAAAACAAACAAATGATGTTGTTGATTTTGAGTTATGCTTTTCACTTGAAATGTCTGATTCCTTGGAGAAAAGTGTTTCTTAGGTCCAAAATGATAAGAAATCTATATCTTTTATTACATTTAAATATATTTATATACAAATTATTTTTATGATAGAAATCATCACTTTTATTAAAAACTATAATACGATAGTGAAACTTATGTGTCATACTTTCTCGTAAAATGATAATTTCTATGGAGTTCTATCTTGTATTCGTATGTTTGAGAACAATAAGATCATGGTTAGAACAAAGATGTTAAGGTTTGCGAGATTGAAAAGGTATGAGGAAAAGTGGGGGTGTTGAGAGGTTCGATGCAGAAGCAAAAACAAGTGTTGGTGTTGGTGAATGGGTCAGTGTCAAGTGGAAGCAGAGGCACGTGTCTGTGGAGGGATGGTCAGGCGTGTAATGTAATCTATCAAAGTTCTCATTGGTTGACTTCTCGATACTCATCTTCAGACCACACCACGTGTCGCTGTCTTCTTCAACATTATCATCCTCTTTTCATGCACTTCCCTTCATCTTCGTACTATTTTTACTTACCTGTGAATATGTTTTGTTAGGGAGATCGGATTAAGGAGGAGCTTTAGTGAAGTCTATGGTAGGTTCGTAAATCGTAAGTTTAAGATACAGACATGTTAAATGATCCTCAAACATATAGTGAGCAAGTGAATGTTAAGGCAATGTTAACATGTTGTCGGTGACAATGATATTGCTTAAGATTCAGTGAAATCAGTATATGTTATGGTATCGGTAGAAAACAAGGTTAATATATTAGCGTCTTAGTACTGGTGCTAACAATTTATTTAATGAGTTTTTATTAAATAAAAAACAAATTTTAAAAAAGCAAAAAAACACAGTCAATGAGTCGGCGCCAGCTCAACATGCCCCTTAGTTCGCATGTCGTTGACATGGGATCCCCTCGAGGAGGCGGTGCTAGCTCAGCACCGGTGCCGACTAGTACTACCACATTACTAACACCAATGCCAACATGCTAGTCGGCAATGCCATGTTAGAGTTTCCCTTAGGTGTTTATGTAAGAGTTTTAATCTCACGTTAGATAATAAAAAATTTAGAAAGAAACTTACCAGGATTAATCTAGTGGTTAGAGATTTTTTTTTCCACCATCAGGTTTCAAATCTTGATAAGGACAATAAAGTTTTTATATACCATTTATCAATTATTTGTCTATTTTGGGTTACTTCGTGTATAGATTATTGCGTTGTCTGGTCTGATCAGATTATAAAATAATACGTAAATTATATTCATTAAAACTGATTATACTAATTGTTGTGTCCATTAAATTTAAAATCTATAATATTATTGTCTTATACAGTTAAGAGTTATTATATATATGTTAGATGTACGTTAAACAATACTATCTACTTGAACCTTTTTGAATTGAACCGTGCTACATAAATATTGACGGCGATGGGTAGTAAAAGAATGAATACATGACACTACAAGATCATGTGAGTGAAGTGTATATATGTACATATATATACACTATATAAAGAGAAGGACGACAAGAGCACATTGATATGAAAGGAACTTCAATAATTGACCTTTTTGGAGGAATTGCCAAATCATGAAATGCACCCAAATACAACTCATAGACTTGTTGGATCCGTAGAGACACCGACCGTGCCTGTGAATTATTATACGAACAATCCATCTGCAAAACGACATGGCGCATAGTTATTGTTTATTCATAACCATCAAAGTTATTACAACTCATGACTCACAACCATATGTACTCCACGTTTCACTGTTGCTCATAGTACATACACACCTTGCACTAATGTAATATATGCTTTGCTTTTTTCTTCTTTCTTGCCTTACCCATCTCTTTCGAATCCGATTGTGTTTTGAGTTTTATTTCCAAAAACACATCTCTAAATTGATACTGCAACCATCTATATCGTAGAAAATTGAAGTGTGATGAAGAGTTATATATATCTTCATCAATTTTTGAAGATTATAATATAATTGTCAATGTCATATACACTCATTAGTTCTTATATATTAATAAAAACTCTCATAACGAAGGGATTAAAATTATTATTTAATTAAAGGATACAGAACTAAGCCATCCCAAAATATACAACTTTGTAAATGTTAGTATACAATATAATAAATAACAAGGTTTTCTAAATCAATGAACTAACCTTTGGTATTAACATAAGATCAACTTCTTGCAAGAAAAAAAGAATTCACTAAAGCTTCCCTTTATGGGTATGCTCAAAGCTCTCGTGAATCTTGGTTAAAACCCTAGGTTTTAATCAATACAGATGTGTGAGCACATGGGTCAAAAGAAAGAGTAAACTATGGGGGGCTAAACCCTAACCCTAGGCTCTATCTAGCTCTCACTCATTACTAGAGAGAGAATCATGATCACTCCACCATATATGGAAGTAATATCCAAGTTGACAAAGAAGTTTCTACTTTGGGAGTGATGGTAAGTATTGGATAGATAGACCATGAGCAAGACTTTGAGAGAGAGCCAAAAGAGTATGCAAAGTTGACTAAATCTGTAATGGGTTTTGCTTTCCTCTACCAAAACCCACTACCTTCATGTTCATCCAAAACTATGATCTTTGATCCAAGAAGTCAAGTCAACTAATAGCTATTTATGTTTGCTTGTTGTTAATTCAATTTTCATCTTTGTTTGGTTCATTGCTAGTTGCTACATATGTTTTTTTTTAATTGTTTTATTTATATGAGTAATGTATATAGTATAAGATACCGTGATGTTCAAAAAGATTTGAATTTATATTTTATTTGATAAATTATTCTGGAATCTTTATCTATAAACTTGAGTTTATATATAAGTCGAGTTTAATATGATATTAAAACTTAAATATAGCCGTTCACCATCCTTACAAAATAAAAGTTCATCTTAAATTCCACATGCAAAGTTTCACACAATATATATGTCTGTCATGCATATACTCAAATACTATTTTAACATTATGATTAACACGTTAACATTATATCAATAATTTAACGACACATACATAGAATAATTAGCAAAAAATAGATAATTAAAGTGTTGTGTAAGAGAAAGCAATTAAAAAAGGTGTCGTGAAGGTTCAACATTCCGATGGGTGGAGTTTCAATTATTAGAAAGAATGTAGTGTTCATGTTTGACCTTTGTAGCATATAATTAGGTAAACATCAAGAGGAACATCCTAAGTACCAATACCATGTCATGTTCTGTATCTTTCTCTTGTGAACAATGTGCTTTTCTCATATTCTATCCAATTTAATTTTGTCTTTTTAATAAATTGATACGACATAAAGTATAAATGAATGATATGTTACACTATTACGTCATATATATTGATTAATCCTCGTTCGAACTAGCCATGATTATGAGAATATATAAGAAAATTTTATCATCATATTTCAACAAAGTTATGTTTCAACACAGAAGTCCTTGCACATAACCTTCTTCTCACATAAAATTAGCATGGGCCGAGTCCAAAATATATATGTTTTGGCCCACTTTGGACCAACTCTAGGCCCAAGCATTCTTGTCTGTTCTTCATGTTTCTTAGTGATCATGAAATGTGGAATCATTGTTGGCTTCTATATACTTTTTTTTTTAAGGTCTTCAATGAGATTTATGTTTATATTCACATCTCTAGTATGTGAAATTTTATATTTTTGTAAGCATTAATCACATATGACTAACCAAAACTTGTTTATTCAACTGGTCAAGCACTTGAACTTGAGTCTATGTGATCAGGATTCGAGTTCCAACAGCGGTACCCTTGTAAATAATTATGTCTTGGGTTATTCCATGTTGTGGTTGTTAGTGTGTGAGTCTGTTAATGTTAGTTTGTTAGTGCCTTCCTACTTGGTAGTACGCGAGCTATGCTTTAGAATGTACTGACCTCAGGAGGAGTCTGTAATTTCGATATAATGTGTGATCCATAAATGATATATATACAATATTTCAACAACAAAAAATCACATATGACTCTTTATAAATTATCCACACACATAATTTTAATATTATATATATATGTTTGAGGAACAATTCATCCCCTTCATCAAAACCAAGACTTGATATAGATCATTACGATTCTTTTGATCTCCAAGAACTGTTGTTTATTTCCTAATAACATCCATAAATCAATGTCTGAAAACACATCCCTACGAATCAAGGGTACCAAATCTATAACCTTAAATCATGAATGTTCATATTCAAGTGGGCACATATAAATATTAAAATGCCACAACAAGATATCATATCATATACCACCATTATTGACTCAAAACTCACTAGAGCTTCTGACTCGGGTCAGCTTTCTTCCCCGGGCCATCATTCTTCTCCCAGAACTTGAAGTGTAGAGCTCTGGTCTCAAGCATCTTCTCCACCTCCTCTATAGGAAGCCCCTTGGTCTCGGGCACGTAGACGAGGACGAAGAGGAGGGCTAAAACCGAGATGATCCCGAAGATGAGGAAGGTCCACGCAGTGCCGATGGCTTCGGTGAGGGAGAGGAAGGAGTAGGCGACGATTAGGTTGGAGATCCAGTTGGCTGTTGCGGCCATTCCTCCGCAGACTCCTCGGTACCGGAGCGGGTAGATCTCGGAGTTTAGGATCCATGGCACTGTGCCCATACCCGGGGAGAAGAAGATGATGTATAGTGCTAGGCCTACTAGGGCGAGCCAGCCGAGCTTGCTTGGGCACCCTCTTGTGTACCATAGCCTGGATTCGTTATGGCATTGGTCCTTGACCGTGTCGTTTGAGATCAAGCATGCTCCGGGGAATAGCTGTGACATGGAAGACCATGAGAATGAGTCTTTGTTATGACAAAGTTGTAGAAACAATCCTAGGTTCTTGTCATGGCACTGAGGAAGATGATATGATCTATGTCATTTAGATTTTGGATTTGATTATTTGATGCTTCCTAAAAAGTGATATGATCTATGTCATTGAGATTTTGGATCTGATCTAATATAACACTAATTAAACAAACATGAAAAGACCTAAAACTTGATCCTAAGAGATGTGGGACTGTGTTAAGATGTTTATCAAACGGTTTATGAATATATGTCTGACTAAATCCTAAAACAATTTATTAATATGTAACATAAAAGATGTGACAGTCCATCCTGATAAGCTTGTGTCGATCCATGTACCATATTAAAATTTAGCAACATATGACTAACAATATCAATATATGATGTAAGAGAAAGGCATGTTCTATTTACCTTGTTAGTAGGTGAAGCACAGAAACCACAGTCCGAATTAGCCTTGAGGCAAGTCATGCAATCCCAAGCACCGGCGCTAGGAGACAAACTATAATCCGGGCACGTCAAGCCGGCGAAGTGAGCAGTCTCAACTCCGCTCACCGGAGGAGAATGAGTGGTGGGCTGGTGGAAAACTCCGGCCAAGAGCCCGAGCGAGACGATCAAGCCCGACAAGCTGATGACCAAGAGCTTCTTCCTTCCGGTCCTGTCAATGAAGTATATGCTAACAATGGAGCCGAGGGCGTTGAGGCCGGAGGTGATGAGCGATAAGAGCAGAGCCGTCTGGTTCGAGGCGATCCCGGCGAGCTGGATTATTGTTGGGCTGTAGTACATGACGGAGTTGATGCCCACGAACTGCTGGAAGATCTGGAGGCCCACGCCGGCGATTAGGGCTCTTCTTACCGTTTTGGTCTTTAGGAGTTGTACCATGTTGATCTTCTCCGAGGAGCCTTGTTCTTGAACCTCGGATTCGATTGATTCCTTCAGGGCTTGGATCTCTAAGTCGGCCTCGTGTGCTGGGTATATTTTTCTTAGTATGGTCTTGGCTTCTTCTTCCCTTCCCTGTCAAGTCAAGAAATGGTGATGAGCTTATTATAAATAAAGGTTTTGAGTTCAGGTTTCAGGGTATAAGAACCTTGCGGTATAGCCAACGGGGTGACTCTGGGAGGAAGATCATCAATACGAACTGGAGTAGAGCTGGTAGTCCGGCGACCCCGAGCATCCAACGCCATGTTCCGGGAGCCTGGACAAGAATCGAGACAATGTAAGTACTTGTGACAACATGGTACACGCATCTCCTAAACCAAGGTTTGTAGAATGTATGGTAAGTATCAAGTAATTAATGGTCAATATTGTGTTACGTGTTTTGATCATTGTATAAATGTCCAAGAATCAAGCTAATATTAGTATTAATGACAACATGGTATATGCATTTCCTAAATTAAGGTTGTATGATAAATGATGTCATGACCAATATTATGTCCCTGGTCCTAATCCTATGCCGTTAAGACTCTATACAAGTAAAAGTTATGACAATAGGTTGTGGGAACATAGATTTATATCAAGTCATTGGTTCTGGATCTCGTACTTGCTATCAAGAATCAAATATATGTAAGTATTAGCGACATGAATGGTACATATATGCATCTCCTAAAAGACGTGAACTAAGGTTACTTGATAAATGGACAATATCGAGTTATTGGTTCTGATCCTCGTATATACTACAAAGAATCAATGTACTACAAAGAATCAATGTAACATAAGTCTTCACGATAACATGATATGGATGCATCTTCCAAACTCCAATCCTCATACTTGATGTGTCGAAAGAAAATTTCAATTAATGGGATACGTATACATATATATATGTGCAAACTTACTCTTGTAAAGGCTAAATTAATGAGGTAGGACAAGAACTGGCCGCCGGTGATGAGAAAGCCATTGGTGCTGACAAGCGCGCCTCGGATTTTGGCCGGAGAAGCCTCGGAGATGTAGAGAGGAGCCGTCATCGACGCCATCCCGACACCGAGGCCGACGAAAATGCGGCCA
>JAYMSW010004349.1:0-11101 GCA_036897725.1 Erodium texanum | reverse complement strand
AAACTTAATGCTAAACCGTATTTATGCACCTAGATTGGCAATAATTAGGCGGTTATTTGGCTTAAGGATCATAAGGTGAGTTGCAAGACCCTTAGGATTAGATGAGAGAGCTTCGCCACCGCTTAATTCTAGACACTTAGCACAAGAACACTTAATTCTAGACACTTTTATCATTTCTTTGTTCGTTTCACTTCATTACCTTTACACTTTTATCAAAATTAGTTTGAAAATTCCAAATCAACTCTATATCTAGCTTGTATTACCACATACTAAGAACGGCTCTTTTTGCATCTCTCATCATTATGGGTTTGACATCCCCGGGTCATTCCTGTTCTCTTCCTTTTACATAAGGAAAGGGAAGAGGGATTCTTCCCACTTTTGTGACTTGACAACCGAGGTACACTTGCCTTGGGAGGACATCATGTTTTTTGTGCCATTTCGAGGATTTGTTTCAGATACTTTGTGTTATTTCTAGTGTTAAGATCAAGTTATCTTTACTTGTTGCATTTAGTTTCTTTGCTTTTAGTTATTTGTTTACATTTAGATCTTGTTTTCCTTTTGCATGCTCTTGAGATCTCACTTGGCATCTTCTTCTTGTGTGAGGTTGATACCTTTGAATCCTGAGCTAGGAAGGACTCTTAGAGAGCTACGGAGGAGAAGATTGGAAGAAGCCAACATGGCTAACCAAGTTCATAATGGGGCTTTACCAAGGTCCATCTGAGATTATGGAGTTCCAACCGCCTCGGGTATGCACTTGAGCATAAGAATGCCCATGGTGGAGGCTAATAATTTTGAGATAAAGTCTTCAACAATCAACATGGTTCAACAAAGTCCGTTTCGTGGACTTTCACATGAAGACTCTTCATCTCATCTTTCTAATATCTTGTAATTGTATGCAACCTTCAAGTACAATGGGGTATCTGATGAGGCGATTATATTGAGATTCTTCTTGTTTTCCTTCAGTGACAGTGCTCGGTATTGAATCAACACGTTACTGGAGGGCTCAATCATTTCTTGGGACGACTTAGTGGAGCAATTTCTCCAAAAAATACTTCCCACTTTTCAAGACATTACAAATGAGAAATGTTATCACCAATTTCATTCAAGGTGAGATGGAGACTTTGTTTGAAGCATGAGAAAGATTTTCTACTGCATTGCCGTTACTGGTAAGAATTATTATTATTTTCTTTTCAACAATAAAGTTGACATAATGAATTAAAATTTGACAACCAAATAAAGAAAATTAAACATTTGACTCTTGATTGAACAAGATCTGATGAGTGAATATTATTGTCATGATTTAAATCTTAACTACTAGATTTAAGTTTTAAATATCTGATCCCTTAATACAATAAGCTTCAATAAACAGAACCCTGAATTGTATATTCCTCTTTCCATTTATTGAAATTAAAGGCTATCAGTAATTTGTTGTAGGTTGAAATCACATTCAATTGGAACATAATTACTTCATGATCATAGTCTTTCAAATTTTGACACCCATTAAAGATTCTAGTAGAAGGCTGCAACCCCATAATAGAGATCTCCCTATATATGTGTGGTGATCATAAGAACTATAGATCACTACCTTTTCCCACTATATAATATAAGATCATCTTCTTTCTTGTCCAACTAAATGATGGTATTGCGGGTTTGATTGAATGGTCACAATGATTGAGTGAGAGGTTGACTTTTGACTATATTTGGAGGATGACTCTTTGGTGGAACCCATTTTCAATTGGTCATCTATCTATATGCATGTCTATCCATACCTATACCTAGGGAAGGTCTTATATATATATATATATATTTCTACCAAATTTATGGGTATATGGTCATCTCAGGATTCATGATTGATTAGATATTAAGTTTGTTATTCTTATTGTTGGGAGCATGTTAATGGAAAAGGATGCGAATTCCATGTATGGGAAATGAAGTGGGAGGGAGAAGAGGAACCACAATTTGACGAATATGGAGTTTTTGTATTTGTGTGTTTGTGTGGTGCTTATAAGGTCAAAACTACACCAATATGGATTTCCATTTATGATGTTGCGACGGTGGTGGTGGGATTAGACGATATAGGGCATTAGGTCAGCTCATGAATTTATTATTAAAAGTAATATATATGTAACAATATATTAAGGTTTGATAAAGTGTAATTCTACTGAAAACTTCAATTATAAACAGACTTGTTTGTCAAGATCGGTCTAATGATTAAATATATTATCGCATCTTTGAAAATCAAGAGTTTTTTCTTTGAAAGGCGAAAATCAAGAGTTCAAACTTTAGGGTTAATTACAGTTGACGCTTTTTTCATCGGACTACACTTTTTTTTGGTTATAAAAATATCCTGAGTTTCAAAAAATTTACCGTCGCACTTTACGTCATTTTGTTTGTTAAATGACCACTTTACCCTCCCTTTTTCTTCAAATTTTCAAATCAAGCCCATGCACACAGTAAATTTTTTTTTTCTCCTCCTCTTTCACCCTTCCTCCTAAAATTCTTGATTTCATTTTAGTTTGATACAAATTACCAACAAATTCAGCCCAAACTAATAGTACTAATCCATACAACCCTGAACCATCAATATGTTGGCATCTTCTCACTTGGTCAACCCGAAGCTGAAGAAACCGACATCCCCTAACAAACCATTCTTCAGACTCATAGCGAAATTCGAACAACCCATTCACGTTCAGATCCATGACTAAACCCCAAACAAGCGAACATATCCTAAATAAATTTCAATTCAACCCCACATGCTGAATCGAAATCAAAGATGGTACTGGGATTGCTTCGGAGAGTCCAAATCCATCGTCAGCGTTGTCCGAAACCCAGACCTAGTTGGTTATGGGATTTCCCCGACAAGTCCAGATCCATCTCCAGCCGATCTGTTATGGCTAACGAAGATCCGCACCGGAGGTGTCGACCGTGGCTGCCGACCAGGACCTCCGCTTAAGACGCGAGAGAGACGACTGTGGCCACCATCGTCGGGTTGCACCTCCTCAAATTCGCCGTCGTCGATCTACACCACCTTGTCAACGTCGTCGCCGTCTCATCAGCGTAGAGAAGAGATCCGCGGGACTTTATCAGATATATGTCAATCACATGACTAATTTCCTATTAAATTTCTGACAGAAAATGTGACGGTGAAAATTTATGAAACTAAAGGTACTCACGCAGCCAAAAAAAAAAGGTGTAGCCAGGGGAAAAAGGTGTCAGCTTATTGGTAGTCATTAACCCTAAACTTTAATAGTCACATATTAAAGAGCGATAGAGGGTAATGCCAGTGGAGATTAGAGAACCTTTGACTAGTATGAAATAGATTAGTTCATATTATTATTATTTTGAGATAAGATTTCACATTAATTGTTTTATTTTCGACCAAAAACAAATACATAAATATCCTAAAACATTGACCAAGTAGTAAACATATTACTAATCCCCGAGAGTTAGAGTACTTGAGGACTCCGCGCACTTGAGGCATGAGGATGACACTCAAGATGAGACTAAGCCCTAAGAGTTCTTGACTGTTTCATCTATTCTTTTCGACCATCCCGGAGCGACTCAACCCCTCGACCACAATATTCTTTCATGAGCCTCCATATCACATTTTTACATATGTGTTTGTGTAGTGATATCATTCTTATCTTTATGCATGATTTAATCTTATTGGTTATCTTTCTCAGCATATTGCTTATTATTCACTATCAGGATGCATCTCAGGACTTTTATATCTTTTTTTTATGTGTTTTTCTTTTCTATGTCTGTCTTACATGTGCTTTGTCTTTGGTTTTTAGAGCTAACAACATTAAACAAAGGCCCTGGATGGGAGATAACCCAATATTTCACTTGGATAGAGAGTTATGAGTTGTTTAGCATATAATGTGGTGCCGAGTTCATTTTAAATTCCCTTGAACGAAGAAGCTCTATACCATGACTAATCTACATCCGGTTAATTCCCACGCTTCATTGCTTGCGTTCTTTATCTACAACGAGCGGTATCTAACTTGGAACTACATTGATTTCCCCTTAAGGCAAAATAGAATAAGAAACATGAGTGATGTTGAAAATGATCTTTGTCCATCTTTAAAACATTTGATCCAAACATCTTACCCATGCATTATCCCTTAGTCACCCCCTTTGAGCCAATAGCATTTCACTTCTAGACCTTTACATTACATGCCCATGTGCCCTCCACTTCTTGTATTATCCTCACGTGATTGTTCGATCCCTTTATTTCTTTACTTAGATGCTTCATGAGTGTTGGGAAAAATGAGTTCAATAGAGATTGATAGATATGAGAGATGGAGTTTGAGAGGTGCATTTCCTAAATACATGAAAGGGAAGCACAAGTGTTGAGATAAAGAAAAACGTTGAGAAGTGCTTTCATGATTGTCAAAAAATAAGAGCCTTATTGATACATCATTAGAAAATTTGGGACATTTGTTTAGTGCAGAGAAATAAGGAAGGCATATATATTATTTTCTATTGTGAAAAAAAAAAAGAGTAAGAACTTAAAAGATCAAGATTCTCCTAAAAAGAGAGTTGTTGAGATGAGAGTTTGAGTGAGATGTGTGTTGAGAAGAAAAAGGAGGTGGGATGTGTGATACACATTTTGGGTTGTAAAATGAAGCATGTTTGACAAGATATATATTTTATGAGCTTCTTTTCTAATCTTCTTCCCTTTTGCCTAGCCTAACATTACAAGCTTAATAAAGACCTGTTTGATTCATCATTAACCATGATTCCTTACGATTAGTGAAGAGTAGGAATGATATGCTTAGTATATGAGATTCTCGGGTTCCATGCATAGAGGTTGAAGAAAATATGACTAGTGGTGTGAAGAAGGAGAATGAACCGGGGAGAGTGATTCTCAATCCTTGTGGAATCTTCCTTAATTTATTCTTATGTCTATATATTTTGCTTAAAATGTGTAAGGATGTTGGGATACGTGCATATCTCTGAGAAATTTTTTCTATCAATACGTTAACCTTTGTTCTTTGTATCACCCATATTTATAGTCTTTTTGCATGCATCATGTTAGGATGTTATTTTCCTTTCCTTTATTTTCCTTTTGCGTCTTAAATATTGTGATAGTTTGCATCTTAGTTTAGGATTCATGAATTTCATTTTGTGTTTACTTTTATCGCTTGGAATAAAGGAGTCATGGCCTCCTCCTATCGGGGTTAACCTTGGGGTTTAACCCGTTCCATCTTAGTTTAGTTGTTTTCTCGAGACGAGAAAATCTAAAGTGTGGGGTGCTGATGTGAACTAGATAATTGATGTTTTGCTCACATTTTTATCTCCAGTTATATGATTCATATAATTACTAGTTTCCGTACTTGGTGGTCCAGTGCATGTGATTTGTGGATTTGGAACTATTTTGGAGCAAAATGGAGGAGATTTGGAGCTTTTCAACACTTTTGGCAGAGGTATGATCAAGGTCATGACCGTGATGCTCTACGATCTTGGTCATGATCGTGCTTGCCACGGTACTGAGTAGCTTTCCTTCCACATTGAGCCAGCCCATGCTTGGGCACGACCATGCCTCACCTTAGGCATGACCAGAGGAGCTGTCGTGCATCCCTCCATATCTGAAGAGCCGAAGAATCATGACTTCTAGATCCTCCGTAACGCCCTGATGTACGCCAGTGCCGAGGAGTGGCGCGATTAGCGTCACGCCCCTACCTTGGACCGTGAAGTTTATGGAAACACAAGAATATCGGAGTTGAGCCTTCATCAAGGCACAACCATGCCGTGTCGTGCCTTGACACACCCTTAGGCATGGCCGTGCCCTGGATCGTAAAGACGCGTAGAACCAAATACGTTTAGAGACTTGTAATCTTTTTTCCATAGCCTTGTACTTGCTATAAAAGGATAAAGTAGGGTTTTATAGTGAAGGGAGCACGAAACTTCAGATCTAGAGAGAGAACCTCTCCTTTTTTTAGGGAGAGAAATACTTGTTCTTGGCATTTCCATGATATTTATTGAAGTTCTATGAATATTGACTCCATATCTAGTATTTTGAACTCTTCCTCTACCTCTTATATGCCTTTGTTTGTATTTTTATCCTTGACTCTGTGTTATTGGCATGTGTGAGTAGTTTTCCTTGTTCGTAGAATTGGTGAGTAGAGATTTTATTTGTGATGTTGTATTGATGATGAGAACTTGTGTTTCATGTGATAGGTTAGAGTGAATTAGCCTAATCTATACTTACTGCTTTACCTCCCTTGTAGGCCTTAGTATTTGATCTAGCTAATTAGCCAACAAATGAGAGTTGAGATTGATTAGTGGAAATGATTAGTCTAGACTAGCCTTTAAATCTCATTGGAGGGGGTTATTGCTAGAGCCATAACTATAGGGTTCACATATCCTAAAGTTAGAGTACTCAAAATGGATATAGCTACATGACTTTTCTACACTTTTTTTTTTTAAATTAGGAATAAGTGGGTGGTTAACTTGTGTAAGATTTCTTGTTGACTCGGGAGAGCGCTAGGATTACCTATAGAGAGTTCCATGGCCACCTAAAAGCTAGACACATATGCAAGTTCGAACTTCAAAACACAATGTCACCTACATTATCTCTACATAGCCTATGCCTAGGAATCTCTTTATCATTTGAAATCCTATCTTTAATTTTTGTTTTGTCCATTTCAATTTCTCTTATTCAAAAATACCAAAAATATTTTTTCCTCCACATTTTAAGTGACTTGGATTGACCTCGTTGAGGATAACAAAATAGTAAGTTATTGACTCATTCCTTCCTTGTGGGTTCGACAACCCCAGATGGTTCCTCTTTGTCCCCAAAATTCATAGGAGACGGAAGTGTTTCCAAAATTTATTAGTTGAATCAACCAGAGTGAACTTCCTCTAGGAGGATATAAGATACCATTTTTATAAACCTAGATTTGGGCCTCATTATGGGGGAACAATAAATGGTGTTGCAATTGTTCGAAGAATATGTCTGTGCTTATTAGGCAGAACTGGAATGACGAATAATGGCAGTCGAGTTGCAGTCACGTGAACATGTTATTTGGAATTTCCAGGTTCTGTTTGATGTTGGTCCAACAAAAATGGCTACAAACTATATATGGATGGGGTTGGGAAATTGTTCGAAAAAGAGGAGGAGGAGGAGGTAGTGGAAAATAAACCCTTGGTCAAAGACATAGATTGCAAAACCCAAATCTAGTCTTTGGAGCCATAAAGATTATGCAAAGAGACTCGACCCACAAAGGACATGGTAGCATCGAGAGGCTACTAGTTGATTCAAAATATTTTATGGTATATTTATAATTTAATCGGCCTTAAGACAAAACAAAATTGCAAATGTTCGGAAAAAGGGTGTGTGTTAGAGCTTCCACAACCAGTATTCGAGCCACCGTATTTTTGCACAATCTTAACGGGGCTCACTGTCAAGTGCTATTTTGAAGAGGGTTGATGTTGCGGTCCCACAAAAGGAAGAATCTTATTCAGTTATCTGGTTCCTTATTTGGTTTAGTTTTCTTATTACATTAGTACTAGAATTTGGGGTGTAAATTCCCTTATGTATTAGGAAAGCTCTAGTAGAATTCATTACGTATTGGAAAAATATCTACTCTTATATAAAGTGCATGAGAGTAATAAAGGAGATCACTCAATGAAAAAGAATATTTAATTTAACTAAAAGGGGATAAGGTTTATCTCTATAGAATCCTAAATAAGAGATCTTGTGTTCTCTCTAATGAATGCTACAACAACCTATCCCATAATAAGATTTGCTTCCAGCTATATAACAATGGTTCAGAGTCTGGTTTCGATCCAAGGACATGTGGGTAGTGGTGACCTATGGACGTCTGTGGATGAATTGGAGCGATGCGGTCTGATACTTGAAATACAACATATTGTCGAGCATTTGCATACCAACAGGTCGCTTATAAGACTTATGGAACTCTTTTCCGGCCCTACGATTAATCAATGGACACCAATGTCTGGTGTAGGCTTGTCTCATCAGTTGTGTTCTCCGATTGCCAACCATATAATAGTGAACGTTGATGGAGTAATTTTTTAGGTTGATAGAACGGTAGGTTGTACATGATTTCTAGAGACAACTCTGGTACGATCATACTAGCCCGAAATGTTGAAGTGTATCCTACATCGAAAGTATGTGTAGATTATAATTGATTAATAAGCATAATGAAGCCTCTACCCATCAGCTTGAGCTTTTGGGTTGGATAGGGCTTTGATATGATATCGGAGCTAACCTAGTTTGCCCCACAGCTCATTTGCCACCTCCACCTTATGGTTTCTGTTCCATATGCAGATGTCCAGTCCTGCTATGGCCTACATGTAGAAGTCCAGCCTCACACGTGAGGGGGAGTATTGAAGTGTATCTCGCATCGAAAGTATGTAGAGAATATAATTGATTAATAAGTATAATGAAGCCTCCACTCATCAGCTTGAACTTTTGGGTTGGATAGGACTTTGACACGAAACATTCTCAAACATGCTAGCTTGGACTCAGATCTAATGAGGCTCTTTTATAGATTCTTAACCATGGTTGGTCTAGTACTCTTCAATTTGACTATTAAAATAGGGTCCTCGCTATTTACATTGATCAAGAGTGACATTCTAATTGGATTGGTTGTTTTTATTTTTTATAATAAAGCTTGCCTCCAATATCATGTATCTCTAATGATATACATGACCCGCTTTTGGTCGACCTGGGCAAGGTTCTTTACAGGACCTAGTTTGGGAACTAAATTCCCGCAACCCTCATTGAACATCACTCTCGTATTACATACGACTCGACGTTAACGTAAGGATCTAAAGTGCTCACCACACACCAACATCAGGCTAAACCTGAAAACTAACGTCACTCTAATTGGCAACTATCCAGCCGAAATTGGCACCTATCTCTAGCCTAATGTTGGCACTAACCAACCTAATACTGGCACCTGCGACCAGCAAAAGTTAGCACAAAAACGATACGAACACTTACACCCAACCGTAGCGGGCACCAAAACAACTCTAGCACCAATATTTCTCCCTCGTACCACCGATAAGGCAATCTATTAGCTTGCAACAAAATTGTTAAGTTGCTTGATCAGGGCCTTTGGTCTGTCTAGAATTAGGGACTATCTGCTACTGCAACCACGTCCTAAATGAAGTTGAGCCTTCTTTCAAAAAAGAAAAAGGACAATAAGATTATGTTATCATCTTCACATGTCAATTCGAATTGCAGATTACATTGTCCCATTATAGATATGTGTTTTTGGCGCATTGAAAAGTAATCATTAATATTTGAAACATTTATGATACAATAAAATTTCAATTATGGCCATAATGTTAATGATACAAAAGTCTGAATAAGAAACAATACTAAATAAGTCATAGCATTTATTTTTTTATTTTTTATATTTTTTGAAAATATAGTCATTTATTTCTAGTAATCATGAAAAATACCGATTTTATTTCATCAATCAGTACGCTGAACCTTTATAAAATAAAAATCAAGTTGGTGATAAATTTCAATTCCTCATATAATTAGATCAAATTCGGAAGATCAAAGCCATTTGATCTCTGGGTCCCCTTGTAAATCATGTTCCTTTCTTCCGTTGACTATTCGTGGAGTAATTTTTGCAAGTGTCGGTAATGAAACAATCATTACTTCGATTTTGATTTCAAAAACTATAATATTTAAGAAATAGAAACACAATAAAGTAATCACACCACAATAATTTTAATACCATTGCACTCTCAATATTTTTTTTTTTGAAAAGATTTATCATAATTTTATATATTAACCTGAAGATATAAATACAATTAATTGAATGTTCAAGGCAAAAATCTTAACAATATAATTTGTTGGAAATATAATTCCTACAGTCAGCTTCTCTCACAGAACATAGCTCGCGTACCGTTTTACAACCAGCCTAGATCTAAGTGAAAGGACCTAAAACACATTGAATGCACATCTACTCTAGACAAAGACTCACACTAAACCACCTGACGTTGGTACCAAATTCAATCGACGTTGGAACTAAAATCAGCCGACGCTGGCAACTTATTAACTAAAAGACAACAAAAAACATCAACTGAAGGCTTCTTCTGACGGAACTTCACGATCAACTTACTCTCAGAAAAGATATGCACGGGGCGGAAGGTAGACGGGACGAGGGTGGTGCAAGACGCTGGGCTAAGCAGGGATGGCAGCGATGACAACGAGTTGAGCAGAGAGGAAGAAAAACGTGAAGGCGCAGATCCGAAAGAGGGTTATCCTATCAAATTGAAATCAAAGCCGGAGAGAGAAAATCCTTTTCCTCCTTCTTCACGAAGCGACGGTTAGAATTTTTTTTAATTAACAAAAAGCGTGTAAACCAATGTAAAATTTTACCCAGTTTTGTAATCTTAAATATTTAAACTCGTGATTAATATAAATAAATTTACACACTCAAATGGTGAAATGGGTCCAATATCGAATCTCTTTACCACTACTTTTATAGATTACATTATTATGAGATAGAGGACAACATATATGTATTTATTTATTGTATTTAAGGGAGACCCACAGACACTATATAATGTACATAAACATAAAAGAGTTGTGCCAGCCTTTAGGAGACCACCACCCACATCATATTAAAGCTGCATATACCTAGCAAATTAAACTCTCCCCTGCCTAACCTATATATATAACATACGGGGATAATTTCAAATACTTACAATGTATAAACAACTTGTTTTATATATTTACGGTGTATTTTTTATATTTCATATATTTATAGTGAACTATTTTTTAGATTCAAATTCGTTAGTTTTAACTGACACTATTAAATTTTAAGTGAAACACCTAATATAGCCTTTCTAAATAAAATTGGAAAACATATTTTTCAAATTCAGTTTTAAAAATACAAAAATAATTTTTAGAATTACTCAAAACTAAATAAACTGAAAATATGTTATTAAAGTTAGAAAATAAAGAAAAAATCTGCAATACAATTTTCGTTTAAAAATAGAAAATTTAAATCTAAAATAAATATTTTTCATCTTAAAATTGAAAAAATAATTGCATTTTTTTAAAAAATAATAATATTTTAGTTTTAAAATTATGAAAATAGAAAAATCA
>JAYMSW010004348.1:0-11101 GCA_036897725.1 Erodium texanum | reverse complement strand
CATTAACACTCTCATCTTTCAAGTATTGAGCATTAACACAAATCACCCAATAAGCAATAAATGGAATTGGGGCATTAAGCATGAATCAACTAAGAACAACTAATTAACACCCATATTTGCACAATTCATCAAACACCCAACACACCATACATCAATCCCTACTCACCTATGCCGTAGATGATAAGTTTAGCTAGCCATAAAAGAAGGAGAAGCAAACAAGATGATATAGACTAAGAATTACATTGAAATAAGGAAAGAGTTGATACACTTCACCAAATTAAGCATAAAGCTCTACAAATCTTCTTTTTCTTCTTCAAACCTTCAACTTCTCTCTCTCTAAAACTATCCAAATGTTTCAGATCTCCCTTTCAAACCCTAAAATTCTATTTATACATTTCAATTTCGCAGGGGTAAAAGGGTAAAAATATAGAATTCTAGATTCTGCGACAGAAACAGCCTTGGGAACGACCGTTCTCCAAGTCTGTTTAAAAATCAGATTTTTTTTCTGTTAAAACTAACACTGTTAGAGTTTTATGAACCTTAAAAAAAATTCACGATAATTATATGAATGGGTGGATAATTAAAAGTGCTTATGTGAAAATGAGTCATAGTTCACAATAATTTTATAAATTTTTTTCTATTTAGCATGGTGATTAGATCACGAACGAGAGCGCGTGAGCTAGTCCGTATTTTCAAAAGCTCCGAGGAGTGGATATGTCATTTAGCATTTTTAACATGTTCGCCTCAAAAAAAATAAAATAAATATTAGTCCCAGTTTTTTTTTCAACATTTTTATTTTGTTCACCTTGGTCGCGGAGAGAGAAAGACAGCACAGAAAAGAATAAAAAGGAAAATGAGAAACCGTGAGAGAAAAATTCCAAGAAAGCTCACACTTCTGTGTCAATGGCGTTTGGGGTTTTTTCCTAATTGAATCCCCGAACCTACCATTCTTGCTCGCTTGGCCCGCCCCTCTCTCTATCTTTCTCCTAGTCCTGGAAACCCTAATTTAACGTTACTGTACTTCGATTCCCGAGCTCTGCAGTATCGGCGTCGAATTTGAGTCCGGAAAAGTCGAGTAGCGATGGGCGCGCAAGAAAAATCAGCGGCCAACACTAGTTCGATGCAGGTTAGCTTGTTTTTTGAACTTCTCCTGTAACTTGTTGTCTTGCCCTAGAATTGGAATTGGCGCCAGTTTCCTTGTAATTGCTTCTGGTTTTGAAGCGTGAGCCCAGTTTTTATGTAGTAAGTGTTATATCTGTTTAAAGTTTGTGCTTGAGGAGTTGCGTCAGCATGCATAGACGGAGTGGAAATGATGAAATGCGTCAGCATGCATAGACGGAGTGGAAATGATGAAATTGGAGTAGAGTAAATATTTGGAGGCATGTATGGGTCTCCATGGAGAGTTTGATTATGGTTCTTTAAGTTACTGTTTATGGGTGGTAAGAATCACATTTAGTTTCGGCCTCTTGACCCATTTAAGGTCATTTCTTGAACTATGGGCTGCAGTGGAACTCATGAGGGAGAAATTGCTTGTAGTATGAGATACTTGACCAGGAAGACGTTTTTTCCCCTCTTAGAGTGCTTCTGAGTACCATTGTTTTGAAAGAGGTGTATGCAATTGTTTTGGCACATGAAATGGAGTCTACCTACTGCCAAAATATGCATTTGTTGAATTTTGTGCAAGTTTTGTGATTGCAAATAAAATGCATCACATGTTCAAGTTTGATTGACAAATAAAAATGACAAAATCTTGTAGGTAGGTGGCATGCTTGTTGGAGTAGTAGATGAATAGTTTATACTCTGCCATTGGCATTTTACTCATTTTTTGTGATTCAGTAATGTTATCCTATATTTTGCTTTACTTCTTTTTGATGGCATGAGAATTGGTGAACTTTGTTATATTAATTTAGGTACATTTCTGTTTCATTCATCAATGACCTTAGTCAGCCAAATCTCGGCCTTTGCCCATATTTTATCAAGTTGGGGATATAGGAATTTTGCTAGTGTTTGTTCGCAAATCATTATTCTTTATTAGGAGTCTGGTAAGCTGACAATATGCGGATGTGAATAACTCAATCGGGATAAATCTTAATGGTTGGGGTAGGCCTAAGTTGGAACGTAAAATAGCAAGAAAAGGCATGATATCCCACTATTTAAGGAATGTAATAACATCAGATAGGATAGAATGAAAGAGGAGGATATGTTTTGAAGGTCCCTAGGAGTTTGGCTAAATGATTCATGTATCTGACGCCAAAACTGGTAAATAAGTGGTATATGGTTGTTGTTTAGTCTAATTAATAGCATATGACAGTTGTAGTTTTCATATGTCTTTACAATTATTTTTGATTCTCTTTGCAATTGGGAAACTTCTTTGAGATCAGTTAACTTCTATATCATGGACTTCGTATACAATTTGATTTAATTAATATATTTACTTTTGATAATAATGATTTCTTAAAGTTCTTATTCTTTTATACTTACTCTTTACCCTATTGCTAAGAGTTCCAAAATACATGTGGCATCTCATTAGGAATAAATTCATTTAATTTGTAATTGTCCATTGCATTATCATTTAGTTCCCTGCTTATTTATAGAAATGTTTCTGTTCCTCTTAGTAAGTGTTTAAACTTATTCATCACTTACCTCCACCACTAATTTTTATAAATATCATTCTGCTTAGCTCTTGACAACCTCAGTATGACCTGAAAATGTTTTTTTTTTCCAAGACCTGACCTGTAACAAAAGAAAAAAAAATCCACACACTGATTTTGGCAGGTATAATGAGGTAACAATGTGCATTAGTTGGCTGAAATCATATCCAAGGAGCTGGCATGGGTTACTACCTCACACCACTTACCATCTGTCTTTGGAACCTGTTAAAAGGGTTGGCTTACCATCCATGCGTAGTGCGGTCTTGAGTCTCATGAGCTCGGGGAATATGAATATTGTGATTGCTATGTGGTGGAGTCCAATCCGATATGTGTAACTTGATTTAAAATTCTATGAATTTAAATTCTTGACCCACTAAGTGGACATTATCTCATGAAATATATTACTTGAGTAATTAGTAATGATTTCTATTTTGATTTCCCGTAACTTTGGACCATATGTGTCTGCTTTGTGTTGCTTTTGCGGTGGTTTTCATGTATTTGCAGATTTTTTTAATGGTGCTCAGTGTAATTGCTATGTGGTGGAGTCCAATCTGATATGTGTAACTTGATTTAAAATTCTACAAATAATTCTTGACCCACTAAGTGACATTATCTCATGAATTATATTCCTTGTTTAACTAGTAATGATTTCTATTTTGATTTCCAGTAACCTGGACAATGTGTCAGTTTTATGTTGCTTTTGAGGTAGTTTGCATGTATTTGCAGTTTTTATTGAATATGGTGCTCAGCGTGGGCCTGTTGCCATGCTATGAGCTTTTTACTTTGACTTCCTGTTGATTATGTACTTTGCTACAATTATTGTTCATGTATTATTCATTCTATATTTTGTACTGATGTGTGTGTTTCACCAACATTATGACCTTTTGTTGTTGTTATGCTATAATTAAGTTGTGTGCTGCGAATGTCAAAAATATAGTTGTACATTGCTATTTGAGTTAGCACCACTGTTTATAACAATCACATGTGCGATAAAAGTGGTCTGTTTAACTTGTGTATATCAGCGTGTAAAGGTTTATCGTCTCAATGATGATGCGAAGTGGGATGATCAAGGAACTGGCCATGTCACTGTTGATTACTTGGAGGTCTGTTTTACCCTAGTTTTCTCTTTATGTTTATCTTGGAGTAAAATCATGACATCAAATGATTAAATTATGATAGTTCAAGGAATAAATGGATGGTTTTTTATGTTCTGATGAAATGAAAATGGTTTCATTCAGGGATCAGAAGACCTAGGTTTGTTTGTCATCGATGAAGAAGACAATCAAACATTGATTTCACATCGTATCAGCTCAGATGACATATACCGCAAGCAGGAAGGTATTAACATGTTTTTGAAACTGAACTTTACTTTTATCTTCATTATATTGCATATGTTTTCTAGGATTTGTTGAGGAACCAGTTCCCTCTACATGATTTAAGGAAATTATCTACTATGCATTGGATAATTCTGCAAGAACATAGATGACATCTTGAGGTGGATGGTTGTGGTTCATAGTCAAATGGAGCGAATCGTCCTTAGTGTTAGTTATTTGTGTAGTTGGAATCTTGTATTTATTTATGGGTTTTGTAATATGACTATTATTTGTATAGACTATGACTATTATTGTAGGTAGTTTTATACCATTTGACATTTTAGGTTTTGGTATATTGATTATGCAGGCAGAGTCATGTATATATCTCCTGTAACGTTCATTTGACTTCCCCCCCTTTGTTGCTTGCTTTTCCCCTCTTATCTTTCGAATCTCTTCCTTGATTTCCTTCTTCCTTCATTCTCCCATTTTGCCTACTGTTTTCTGATATGCTGAGACTCTAATTTGTTGGGATCAATACAACATCCAGTACTTTTGTTTTCGTTAGTGAAATGAATGGTTTTGTTCACAGGGTAAAATGACACCCTTAAGTAGCTAAATAACGGCGCCACTGTCAATTGTTAATTCATCTATACCTTGTTGTCAGATACAATTATTTCATGGAGAGATCCAGAATATTCTACAGAAGTAGCTCTCAGCTTTCAAGAGAGTACAGGATGCTCGTACATATGGTATCTTTTGAATATTAAAAAAAATTATTTTCTTCCTCGTTCTTGTAGTCCTTTTATTTTGTATTTCAGATATTGCTCTTTTAATTGGTTACATATATCTTTATTTCAGGGACAACATCTGTAATGTGCAAAGAAGTGTGCACTTTAATTCTCTCAACAGTATGTATATACAATTTCATTAAAAAAATATTTACTCTTATTTCATAGTGATTTAGTCTTAGGATATTGAACTAGCAATATGCATGAACATGACTTCCTAATATGTGTGGCTTTTGAACTAGTTTGGTTTGTGTTGCCCAGGTAAAGTAAATCTTCTCATGGTATAGCTATATAAGGGTTTTGAACTCTAATTTACATTGGGTCTGAGATAGAATTTTTAGGACATAGTTGATGCATGTGCGGACTTAGTTTCGTATGTAGTCCATGATAAGGGCAGTTTGAGATATGTGCATTTGACTTGTGAGTTTTTTCTTTTATAATGGTCCTTTCTTTGGTTTGCTTCACCCTTTATTGCTTTCAAGGTGAGTTGTGAAGTACCCGAACTGTAGATTTGCTGTGTACACGTGCAAGGACCTGTATGTGTGTTCGATATGGTAGATTTCTGTTTGGTTTGGCCTCCAGTTCTGGTACCTTGTCTTTTTTTCCCATGAGGGTTGTACAAGAACTAGCATACAATTTGGGGGGGGGGGTGTGGATCTCACTATCAAAGAGTACCAGCAATTTTCTAATATGTGCATAACTTTTCTTATGTAAAACAAAGTTGTTAAGAACTGTAGTTCTGCAATAATTTTTCAGTATCACGTGTATTCAAAAAGAATCTAATAAGAAACTTCTATTTGTTCTTCTTTTAGAAGGCATTTAGTAGGATCCCTTGTGTTCAACATTCTTTTTCTAACTGTGCAGCGTGATCTTCATAAAATATAATACATTATGCATAAGTTGTTGATTTCCCCTTGTCCGATACCTGCAGATGACACATTTCACAGTGTACATAATGAATTGAAGGAATTACCTGCTGTTGAGCTCTTAACACTACCCCTAATCCTCAAGGTTTCATTAGAATTCCCAGTTCTTGTGTATTTTTTTCTGTTTTATTTTCTTGTTGATCTTATTACTTGACCACTTTGCTAAGGGGTAAGGTATATGCAGTGTAATGGATTCATCAATGGAGCTAATATTGCATTAGATATTTAAATTGGTTGTCTTTCTCTGTACTTATCTGATTATGCAATCACTTGTACATTATTAAACCAGCTCTAGCTATTTAAACTGGAATGTAACCACTACAGTAACAGTTCTTCCAGAGTGCCTGGAAGCTTTTTTACATTCTGTGCATGGCCCTTTCACATTCTTTCTACAGCACATTGACAATTTGCATTTAGTTACAGATACTATTACATCTAGAAAAATGTAGTTAATATTTAGTTCCAGGATTCTAATTATATTGTTGATATTTCAGATAGAAGTTGCCATCATGGACCATGAAATGGTCCTTTGTTGTTGTCCAGTTGAAGGTGTAACATTTTACTTGTCAATGAAAATAATGTATTAAGGTTTGAGAGTTTGGAATTTCATGTACCATACTTTAATCCCACACAGGATGATAAGGGAATTCTTACAGGTGAAAACTAGATGGACAAAGCGAGACCTCTCATAATATGCAAAGAGATAATGACTAAAGATATAGCAATAGATAAAATGTATGGAAGGTGAATATGATGAAAGGATCTTGAAGAGTTTTGTTAGAGGAGTTAGTTATTTGGCCCCAATTTGGTTTTTGAAAAGGCTTGGCTGCCGTTGGTGTCACACATTTCATTTTTGTCTAATGCCTATCACTATGTTGTTTACTGTATATACTTGAGGCTCCTATGTTTGGGTTGGAACTCCAGATAGCCAATTAGTGTTATTGGACCTACTGGTACTACTTCTATAAATGGGGTTATGCTCATTATTAGTATTTTATATTGTTTGTGTGAAGGTTCTACTTATATGAGGAGAAGTTGTTGTACTTACGCCAATGTAAGCAAAATGTAAATGTGGAAATATGTAATTTGTCGGCTATTTTTATATGTAAAGGTAGGATGTTTTGCTTACTGTTTGTATATGGTAATAGTACCACAATCTGCATTTTGGCATATTTATGCGTGGTGTATGAAAATAGTTTCATCTGCTGGGTGATTTCATTTATTTCTTTTGTGCATTAGTGATGTTATGCATGAGTTTTTTTATATGTATTTTATTTCTTGCGATTGTTTAAAGGCAAAGAGAAGCGGCTTTATACCAGTAAAAGGAATATGATCACCTATTTGCATATTATTAATTCATGTTCTTGATTCTTCTGTTGCAGACTGTGGTTGAGAGTGGTATTGCCGATCAAATGCGACTAACTGAGCTCATACTAAATGATGTAAGTTTTGCACTTTCTGTATGTTGTATTTGAAAGGGATAATGGCAGAAATGTACCATGTACTTTAATTTGTTTGCAGGTTGTTACCATGTACTTTTTCTTAGTTGCACTGTTAGTTATAATCTGCTAAAACTAACAGAAGAAGCCACTTAAAGCAGCACGTGACACATGTGACCTGTTGAATTTCAAAATGACAAAATTAACCTTCTTCCTCATGTTTGGATCTGAGTTGAAATTGGGGATAGTTTAGTCTTTTCGATCTGTTTTAAACTCCGTTGTAGACGGTGCAACTAAAACAAAGTACAGGGCAACAACCTGCTACAAAGTGAGGACGACAGTAAAACCCACAAATAAACTAAAGTACACGGTATATTTCTGCCATCATCCCTATTTTTAAGGTGTTCCATAGGTGTAGTAATATCATATTTAACACATTTTATGTATTACTATTATCTAAATGAAGCAATGGTGTAGTAATCTCATATCTTCATTGAAAATATTCGTCTCCTTTGAACTTGGTTGATTTTGATAATTCTATTTGCTGCTATTTTCAGAAGATTTGTATGCCTACATTCTAAAAAAGGAAAATTGTCGAGGGATGTGCTTCTGAAAGAACTATAGAGAAATCAAATTATGGCTAATTAATTGTGTAGGGAAAAACTTAGAACCATTATACAGATGTGGTTGATTGGAGATGCTTAGTCTACTATCTTTTAAGTGATTTCTATGTTATATGCCTTCTGTGACAGTGATAACATTTCATCTGCCAATTCCTGATATACTCTGTACTCCTTTCCTTTTGTTTATTTGCTTGAGTTGAGATATTAAGTGAAGTGTTTATCTTGCTTGTTATATTATTTTTCTGAAATAGGGTGGCAATCTGTAAAAGTCACTGTTCCATATGTAAGTAACTATTTAATTTAGAAATTGAAATATCATCTTAGAATGTTTTCCATCTTTTGACGCAGCAAGATTTTCTCCGAAAGTTGATGAACATATTCAGAGTCTGTGAGGAGTTAAAAAATAATGATGGCCTCCATATGATATTTAAAATTGTGAAAGGGATCAGTAAGTAATCCTCTATGCTTTTTATTTCCCTGTCCTTGATATTTTAGAGGACTTGAAAAAGATTTCACGGCTACTATCTGATTTATTTACATGGATTATGTGCAGTTTCACTTAACAGCACTCAGATCTTTGAAAGAATATTCGGGGATGAATTGATCATGGATATCATTGGATCACTGGAGTGTAAGTAGCATACGTGATTCCAACTAGGTTGCAACTCTGAATATGCATGTTGCACCTTGTGGTTTTTCCAATGTGCATTAGATCCCTAGTGTTATTTAATTTTGGCTTTCTGTTTGTTAGATTTCTCTTGAGACTTATCCAAGAGGCGAGGTGGTAAAAAATTGCATCGAGTCTTACGCCTCAAACTCATGCATTGAGGCTTACGCCTCACATTGTTGAGGCGCTACTGAGGCTTACGCCTCGGACCCTTGGGTACCTGAGGCTCATGCCTCATATATTAGAAGAAATTTGGCTGGTTTAAAAATTGTGGGCCATATTTTGTTTAGTATTAGGCTAGCTTTTTTTAAATGATGCTTTTGGCTTTTTTAAATGATTTATTTTTGGTCTTCTAAAGTGTCTAAAGAGATAAGCAAAACCCTAAAGATAGATACTCTCACGATAGGACTCTTCACCCTCATCTTCCTAAGTCATGACAACATTCCTCCTCCCTTATTTTTCTCCATCCTTTCACTCTTTCTCATTGAAGCAAAACGATTAAATATTTCATTTACTAATTTAGTGTGCTTTTATTTTACTATTGGTGTAGATTTTTATTTTATTTTTTGTTTTTAGTTGCTGAATTTAAAGTTAGGAGGAGTAAAGGTGAAAAAAACAAGGGACACCGAACAAGGAATATGCTTTCTTTATGTTTAGACCTCAAATCTATTATTCCACTATCAATTAAAAACTTTTGTTTTAATGAATACCATGATCTTAAGATTTATAATTCCTAATTTGATGAATTTTGTGACTGCTATGAAATATGTGTTGTTTGAACTAGATTGTATGATATTTTCTGAATGCATTGCTTGTTTATTGAGGCGTACGCCTCGTCAGGCTAAAGGAAAACGCCTGGGGTTCCCATTCTGCCTTTTAATACTTCGGATTTCCCCCATTCATAAGGCCCCCATTTTTTTTGATCATATATTTATTTGTGGTAGCTTGAATATATTTTGGTTTCACATCTTTTCAAGTCATTTTATTTTTTACTAGTATGTAATATGATCAACTCCTTTAATTCTGTGCAGATGATCCTGATGTTGGTCGTGTCCAACATCACCGTAAATTTCTCAAAGAGCATGTTGTCTTTAAGGAGGTAAATTAATGAATGGTTTTCATTTTTATGGAAAGGAAGATAATGAATGGCGACATGTTTATTGCATCTATATTTGTTTCTTTGTAGGCCATCCCAATCAATGATCCACGAGTCCTTTCAAAAATTCATCAGACATACAGACTTGGTTATTTGAAGGTTTGGATATACAATGCTGTACTTTGTGATGTTTTCTCTTACTGTATTTTGCTTTAATTCCTCGCTTTCTGTCACTGTTTTTTTAGGATGTTGTTTTGCCTAGGGTATTGGATGAGGCTACAAATGCAAATCTTAATTCTATGATTCAAGCAAATAATGCCATTGTAAGATTTTTGATACTCAGAAGTTGAAATTTATTGATGTCTTGGCTACGCAGTTGTAATCTTGTTTTTCTTCTAGGTTGTATCTTTGTTGAAGGATGACAGCACCTTTATCCAAGAGCTGTTTGCTACGCTAAGATCACCGGCCACTTCTGAAGGTTCAAAGAAAAATTTGGTAATAGTTGTTTTCAGATGGATTTGTCTTATGTATGATATTGTGCTACCTTCTAATCTGTATATATCAGAAAATGTTGGATATACTGTCTTTTAGTGGGCCACAAGCGAAGATTGCTATTTGATTTGTTGTTTAAGCTAAAATGAAAATACTATATATTTGTTATCATTTTGAACTGCAATATTATCGAAAAGTACAACTACTTATAATTTATTTATATGGAATACTCCCCTGTTCTAAAACAAGTGTACTATATTACTGAAATGGATGTCTTACAATAAATGTCCAGTCTTAGTTAATTAAGCAGAAATGATCAATGATCTCTTCCCATGTCTCCATAAGTTAGTTATTTGCTCTAACAACTTGAATATGGAGCACATGGGGCAAAGGATGGAAAGTCAACCACTAAAACTAAATCTGCAATTTTCTTGACAACTCAAGTAGGACACTTAGGCACAAAGAGAGTATGTTCATAAAAAAAGCATGTGCTGATCAAGGTCTAAAATTCGGTATCAGTCAAACTCGGTGAGGCCACAAACACAGAACATAGATCTTTGAGTACAGATTTTATACACTTTAGAATCGTATATGAAAATAATTGACCGAGTTTAACTGAGTTTTACTGAATTAGATTGGTTAAACCGAGACTATGTTATTAATTTACTGCTCTATAGAAAATTGAGAGCAAAGGCAAAATTTGCAATTTAGCAAAATTTTAAGTTAAATTGGTGATGGAGAGATTTGTTTTACAGGAGTACCATGAACACTTTGATAATACTTACACTATGCCATATTCGTACCAAGACGACGCCGGTTTTTTTTACTGCGTCGCTGAATTTTGTTTGATAATTGTAGTTTCTCGGTTAATTATAGTGTTCTTAATTTAGTTTGACCATTGGACTATAGTTTTATGGTTATAATTAATTGTCGAATTAATTTTCAATATTAGTTAACTATTTGTGTGATTTTGAGTAATTATTGATTAATTAAATATACAAATATGTGTGTATTTATGAATAAGTGTTGATATTATTGTTGAGTAATAATTAGAACAATTTACGAATAATTGTAGGTTATTGTGAATTGGTGAATTGTGGGTGTTT
>JAYMSW010004347.1:0-11103 GCA_036897725.1 Erodium texanum | reverse complement strand
CTCAATTAATAACTAAAACACAGCACCTAAAAAACAACTCAAAAAAGGCTTCCTCCAGACGGAACTTCAACGAAACAGCTAACTCCCAGGCAAGGCGGTGATGGGTTTGGCAAGGCCGACGGATCAGAACAAAGTTGAGCGACAGCCTGGGCAAGGGCGGTGATAGGCTGGGCAAAGGCGAGGTGGGCGGGGAGGAGGGAGAGCGTGAAGGCGGCAGATCCGAGAGAGACTACCATCAAGCGGAGATCAAGGCCGGAGAGGGAGAGAGCAGCCTCTTCCCCCTCTCCAACAAGGGGCGGCTAAGGTTTCTCTCTCAAATTATAGTTATATAATAGCATAAAATGTTAGACGTTTTAATTTTATTTGATATGTACTTGGAACAGGTTAGGTCAAGGAGATTTTCTTTTCTTTTTGTAATCTAATTTAATAAGTGATTTTTGTTAAAAATGTAAGAATAATATCCATTACTGATCATAACGGTTTACTTTTATTGTTTTAAAGCGTTGAAGTTCAAAAAAATGATACAATATTACAACTCACCATCTACATGTTTATATATAGATGGCCCAATGGTTTCAGTAAAAAAAGGTCGATCATCTCTAATTGATTTCCTAATTTTTGTAATTAATTCTCTACACTCTCTTAAATTGAAGCATAAATCTTAACTATGCTCAAGACTCAAGTTGTTATAAGTACAAATGAAAACTAGAACATAAACGAATTTTCGTCAAACTCCAACCAAATTAAACCACACAACAACGGATTGAGAATGAAATAAAACTTTAAATCAAGGGTTCCTATTAGAACCTAATTTATAGATCGTCTATATTCCTGTGAGAACCAAATGCTATCATCATTGTTTTTATTTCTAAAAATTAGAAGGAAGCAAAATCATGATTTGACTTTCTTACATACTCTCATGTCTTATCATATAATAAGTTCAAATAATGTCAAAGTTATAATTAATGTTGCACAAGAAGAAAATGGATACTTATTTTGTCTTTCGTACATAATTACAAGGACTCTGAATCAATTTTGATCGAGGAAATTCCGTTTTGGTTCATGGATTTTTTCGTGTCTCTTGGTGTTTAATTATAAGTCGGGAATTTGAATAATTAATATCGTTATTGTTAAATTGGTTTACATGATAAATTTTAGACTAATAGTATATCATCTTAATACATGTTTTTCATAATCGTTTTTCAACAAAAAAAAAAAGTATACATTCTTTTCATGAACGATTGAAAATTTAAAAATATATTGTTTAAATGTTATCTTATATATACACCGAATATACAGACACTTTTTATCGAATATGACTTAGATAAAACAACAATAATATCATATCCAAATTAAGACATTTTTATTCAAAACATTATAATAAGACAAACCCGAGAACCTCATTATTTTTCTATAGGAAAAAAATCCATCTAAATATAAAGCAGTAGTAAAAAAAAGAAAAATGATATAATTAGGCATTTCTCACCTACAATATAAATCGTCAAAGGCTCATAACCGTCAGGCTCGGATTCAGGTTCGGTACAGCTTTTCCCAGCAATATTAGGCAGAGACTCAGAGAAGGAAACTTGAGCGAGAAAGCTAAGAGAGAAAATTTCTGAACCCAATTTTCTTTCTCTCTTTCCTTTCTCCGTATCCTCCATTTCTCTCTCTCTTTCTCTAATCTCCGTACGTCTCTTCCTCATCGGCATTGACTCTCTGTTTCTTTTTCCCTTCGTTTCTCGCATTTTCTTTCAGATTTTCCATCACATTTCCGGGTTTCATTTTTTTTTATCCGTAGAATTCTGGGTATAATCTGGATTCGATTTTGGGTCGTGCATTTTCTGGGTTTTGATCGCAAAAGTTGTTTGTCTTCCTCTCTGTTTCTGAGAATTGACCTGAGTTTGATCGATTTTGACATAACTTGATTGGGTCTAAGTTGGTCCTGAGAAATTTGAGACGCGGGTTTTAAATGGGACTAGCCTGAATCTGGTCATTGGGTTGTTAGATTTTCTGGGTAATTGAGGTTTGCTGCAATGGTGAAGGAGGGTTCATTGCCGTTCTCTGTAGCGTCTGTGGTGGAGGAAGTTCTTCGGCAGCAAGGAAAGCGATTGGGCGACATTCGGTTGACTTCAAGGAAGGTTAACGAAGCATGTATGATCATTGGCCCTTGTTTATTTTCTAAATAATATGATTTTGATAAATGCATTATCGTCTGATTGAAGAGATTATTTGTTTGTATTATGAACAAGAAACTTATTGTCTGATTGATGAAGAAGAGGCATGCCAATGATTGAAATTTGTGGATTTAGGGTGTTGGGTTTCTTAATATGTTTAGCTGAGTTGAATTTGTGCTAAGGTTCCTCAGATTCTTGCAGCTACTTTTTAAAATTTTGGAATTCTATAGTAACTGTTTTTTCCTTGGAGTTTGGGAAGACCACATTAAAATTTTCTGAATATTGATTGAGAAACTGAGATTCCTAACAAAGAAAAGTCAAATCAATTTAAGAGGAAAGTTAGTTCATGCATTTAAAAGTGAATTTTCAACACTAATTTGCAGCCTTAAGGAGGTACCAAGCTGCAGAATGGCTGAGAAAGATGGTCGGTGTTGTTTTGGGCAAAGATTTGCCAGCCGAGCCTTCTGAAGAACATTTCAGGCTTGCATTACGGAGTGGAATAATACTTTGTACTGTTCTAAACAAAGTTCGACCAGGTTCCATATCAAAGGTGTGGCTATGCTTGGCAATTTGCTTTGCTATTTTCAGTTTCTGTATTGACTTATTGTTTGTTTGTTGAGGTACTATAACATTCACTTTGTATTTAGGTGATTGAAGCGCCATCAAATGATTCTGTCCTCATTCCTGATGGTGAAGCTTTATCTGCATACCCGTACTTCCAGAATGTTGAGAACTTCCTTTTAGCTGTGGAGGAAATGGGACTTCCAGCCTTTGAAGCATCTGATTTGGAACAGGTAGGTGTCATTAACACTGCGTGGTAATGAGTAAGAAAATTGAACTCCGAGAGATTCGATCATACATATTTCTGTTTTGATTTGGTATAAATAGGAATCAAACTGAACTTTTTGGTTTGGCACTAATTTACTTTTGACTTTCAGGGTGGAGAATCTTCCAGGATTGTCAATTGTGTCCTAGCACTGAAGTCATATAGTGAATCTAAACAAGAAGGTGGAAATGGCAATTTGAAAACGGATGATGTGTCAAAACCAACAAACTTTGTGAAACCATTCATGAAGTCAATATCAAGGGCCTTATCGCTAAATGAGAAGTCTGCAGATGATTCATCTACTGATCGGTCTTCATATAATGGTCAAGCCATGGACTTCAATACAACAGTTAGTGTGCTTTGCTTTTGTTACTAGTTTTTCAGCTCTTATAAAATATGTGATAAGATTAAAGCCTTCAGCCTAATTTGTATTATGATTTGCAGAGTTCTCATTCCTTAAATACGTTAGTACATGCTGCTCTTTCAGACAGGAGGCAGGAGGAAATTCCATCTGTAATTATCTTTGTGACTTATCATCACTCTCGAACGATCTAGTCAACTTCTAATCTGCACCTCTTAATGAGGCAGGAGGAATAGTCTTGGTGCAAAAACTAATTATTCGCTTGAATCAGGTCGTGGAATCTATGCTAAACAAGGTTATGGAGGAGTTTAGGCGGCATGTAGCTAGTCAAAATGACGTGGTAAGCAATTTCTACTGTGATGATCATACATTTTGCCTGATAAAAGAATATATATTTTCTGGCTGCCTTCATGTTGAACAATCATTTTCATTTGTGAGCCTTTTGATCATTATTGGAGTGTATGTTTCATCAACAAAGCAATCATTTCTTCTAAACTGGCAGATAAAAACAACTTTAAAGGATACAGGAACATCTAGTACGGAGATGGTTCCTTTGGAGTATCCTTGTTATGCTGCTACACAGGTACGGGGTTTGAGGTATAAGAAGAGAATATATTTGGAGTATATATCAATATCATCCCTTTATTGAATTGATTGCTCTGTATCAGGAACTTGAGCAGGTGCAGTCTTCTACCATTTCTGATGCAACAATAGTGCTCGATGAAAAAGCTTCTGCACTAGCTCCAGAAGAGGAGGTGGCTGAAGTAGATGATGTACAAGTTCAAGAAGAGATCAATGATCAAGATACTGCAGAAGTTCAGGAAGATGAAATGGACGAAAAAAGAGTGAGAGATGGTCTTCAAGAAGCCGAAAATGTCATTGAAAATTCACAAACATATAGTCATGAAGACGAGTCTTCAAAATTACAGCTTAGGAAACAAATAATGCTGGTTGAGAAACAACAACGAGATGTTCAGGTAACCCAATGGTACTATCCTAGTTATGCAATATTGCAACCTGCTGTTAGGGTGTGATTCGTAATTAGTGTTTGATATACTGTAGGAATTGAAACAAACACTTCATGATACAAAAGCAGGAATGAAGCTTTTGCAGATTAAGTACCAAGAAGAGTTCTTTACACTAGGTAAATATAATTTGTATGTGTTAGTTTCACTTCCAATGTTTTTTAGTGGATAATTTTTCTCTCATGTCTGGCTTCACTTGATAGGTAAGCATGTGCACAATCTATCACATGCTGCTTCAGGATACCAGCGAGTTCTTCAAGAAAACCGCAAGTTATACAATCAAATACAGGACCTGAAAGGTAGGCTTTTTAACAACTCCAAGTCTAATCTTGTGATGCAAGATAATCTTCGGAACAAGAGTCGGTAATTAACATTAATATTGGATCAGGAAATATTAGGGTGTACTGTCGAGTTCGACCCTTCATGTCTGGGCACCCAGATCGCATAAACGTAGTTGATCATATTGAGGAAGGAAATATTACCATTAATACCCCTTCAAAATATGGAAAAGAGGGCCGAAAGTCCTTTAATTTCAACAAAGTATTTGGTGATTCTGCAACTCAAGGTAACTCTCTCTTTCTCTCTCTCTCTCATTTAAGGAGTACTAACATTTCCCCTTAACATTCTTTAACAAAATTTCTCTCTTTCCCCTGCAGCGGAGGTATTTTCAGACATGCAGCCTCTTATTCGATCGATTCTTGATGGTTACAACGTTTGTATCTTTGCATATGGACAAACTGGATCAGGCAAAACTCACACTATGGTATGCACACTGTTACTACAATATTCATTGGATATAATGCTGACTGATCTGTTACTTATTTATCAATAATTTCATTTTTATTGATTATCTATCCAGACTGGACCCAAGGAGCTCACGGAAGAAACTAGGGGAGTAAACTATAGGGCCTTAGGTGATCTATTTTTTCTATCGGAACAGAGAGCAGATTTAATGTCCTATGATATTTCCGTTCAGATGATGGAAATTTATAACGAGCAAGTTAGGGATCTCCTTGCAACAGATGGAAGCAAAAAAAGATATCCTTTATCAAGTTTCGTTATAACATCTTGCCTCATCCAAATTGTCTTTTTGATTGTGTTCTTAATTTCTGAATACATTAGAAATCCGTAACAGTTCTCAAAATGGAATCAACGTGCCAGATGCAAGCCTTGTTCCTGTTTCATCAACAGATGATGTTATAAAATTGATGAACCTTGGGCATAAGAATCGTGCTGTGAGCTCTACAGCTATGAATGACAGGAGTAGTCGTTCTCACAGGTAATAATGCAATCTTTTCAAGTTTCACATTTTGAATGAAATTTTATAGTCTTAGCATTCTTGTTTGAACAGGTTAATCTTATTGATTTCTTTAATCAATCAGAAGCCATATCAAACTTATATCTTAAATTCTGACTATTAGTATTTGTTAAACTTACTCCAACCCCAAAGCTTAAATTAGAATATCAAGTGGTCACTAAATCCACTTCTCAACGTGGGACTCTTAAACAGTAGCATCTGTCGTATTTTATTTTTACAATGGTATGCATGTACAGCTGCTTGACAGTTCATGTTCAAGGAAGAGACCTGACATCTGGAAAAGTTAGTCGGGGTAGTATGCATCTGGTTGACCTTGCAGGAAGTGAACGGGTTGACAAGTCAGAGGTAACCGGAGATAGATTAAAGGAAGCAGTTCACATAAACAAATCACTTTCTGCATTAGGAGATGTGATTGCTTGTCTTGCTCAAAGAAGCACACATGTTCCCTATAGGAACAGTAAACTCACACAACTTCTCCAAGACTCGCTCGGTAAGCTAAACAATCTTCAATATGTTACAAAGAAACATGTTTCTTTTTCTTTTCGTGTTCTCCAATGCATATGGTCACTATACAATTATCAGGAGGACAAGCCAAGATACTCATGTTTGTTCACATCAGTCCGGAGCCTGAGGCTGTAGGAGAAACTTTAAGCACGCTCAAATTTGCTGAACGGGTTGCCACTGTAGAACTTGGTGCTGCTCAAGTTAACAGAGATGGTGCAGATGTGAAAGAGCTTAAAGACCAGGTATATACATCTGTTTTCTCTTTATTGTGCTCTTCATGTTCCAATGCCTTTTATACATAACAGGATAATTTAGATTTACCATGATGTCCCGTCTATTTTCTCTTTTCAGTTTGCTAGTCTTAAGGCAGCCTTGGCCAAGAAAGGTGGAGGAGATGGGTCTCGTAGGCAATCCCGATCTAGCAGCCCACATCCTGTGTTGCAGGGTAGCAAAAATAAGCCTTCCAGTCGCCGTCAATCATTGGGAGGTGCTAGTATGGAGGTAAGAATCACAAGCATTATTGCATAATTTTAAAACTTATATGAAGTGCTACAATGAAAACGTGAAACTTGACCTGCATACCAGAGCAACTCTGTACCAAAATCAAGAAGACAAAGCTTTGATCTTCATGACACGATGAGTTCACCTGCAAGCCCCAGTTCAATGGGGAAGGAGGATGATAGAGAATCATGTACTTCCAGTGATTGGGTTGATAAGAATGTGGTGAACAAGCGTTATAGTTTGACTGGTGATGACACTGAAGTAGAAAACTGGCAAGATGACAGTAGAGAGTTACCTGAGATGTTTTATCAGAAACGCACTCCCAATACTACCACAGAACAATCCCACGGGAAACCAGCACCTCTCACAAAGTACTGTGATGATGAATCTGAGACTGCAACTAGTGATTCTTCAGAGGCTGATTCGAATTGGCAATCAAATCTTCCTAGAACCAACAGTATGCCCAATGGCTTAGGGATGGAGTCAAGAACCAAGAAGCCTCAACCTAGGCCAGCGTCAAAGACCAGAAGCACAAGGTAGCCTCATATGTGTGAATGCTAATACAACAATGCTTTTCTTCTTCATAACGTTCCTTTTTTACACCAAGTGTACTTGGTTGCTAGTAACTTATACACAAACTCAAAATGTGACACTTAGAGAATCTTCATTTTTGTTTATATAGGAGCATGATCCCGACAATGATCCCTTCACCATCACCGCGCAAATTGGGCAGTCCTGGTTCTGCACCGAGCAAATTGGCCATTCCTGGTTCTGCGACGGCGTCAAGGACTGGAAAGCAGCATGTTCGTGGTGATGGGAAGAGGAGAGCAGGAACTGGTAAGTGAAAGCAATGCTGTATAATGAGAGAAGTGGACATGTGAATGACTGAATGTGATGTTTTTTTGTTCTCCTTTGTATTTTATTTATTTTTAGACAGAGAGAAAGAGAGTGTTTTGCAATATCATGAGGAAGAAGATGGCAATAATCCTCATTTTCTTTCCTAGTTATGATAAAAAAAATGATGTATTGGTGTACCTCAAACACCTATTTTTGATTCATGTTGGTGTTTGATTTTTTGTGAAAACTATACTGTAATAATTTTCATTTATATACTGTATACATGTATTTTCTCATTATCCATAGAGTTTATTTCTTTCTTTAATTTTTATAAAATATTTCTTCCTATGTGATTAAAATTTATGGGATGTGTTAGTGCAAGGATGGGTGAGTTTAGCAAAACTCTTGTGTGGGCCCACAAATGTCCACGACCTCTATGGAAACTGAAGGAGCCCTTACAAAAGAGTGGCTAAACACTAAAGTTGGGTCCCACAAACACATGGCCACGTCGACAATTGCCCGATGTTATCGATTCTCTTGTTCATCGATTTCTTTTCCCTTAAAATTGAAATTTTTGTATCCGTCCATACATACAGTGATCCCCTTCTCGAAATTACCATACTATCCCTATATTTTCTTTTGTAGTAAATAAATGAAAAGCATTTTTTTAAAGAAACGTAACACCTAAAAGGTTAAGATTTTATCTCTAAATTAAGTGATAAATATTTTAAATTGAATTAAAAACAAGTTGACATATGAGAGTTAAAATGCAACAAACTAAAGCATAAACAGTAAATTAAAACACATGAGTTATACATCAAGTATTTTGGAATATATTATTTTTCCAAGAGAGAGAACTTCAAATTATATTACAAAAATATTTGAAAATGGAAAATAGAGTTAAAGGGTATTAAAGGAATTTCAGGCGAACACATATCTTTTTGGTGAGATTAACATATATCCTCAGCTATAACGAAAGATTGGGACATAAATGTCAGTATATAACAATCTGTCTGAAATCGTTCCCAAAACCCGCGTCTCTCCCTCTCTAGATTTCTCTCCCAATCAAATCGCGGAGGAGCTGGTGAGCTCTCTTTCTCTTTCTAGTAGTGCCACTTTCTCTCTCTCTCTCTCTCTTAGGGTTTCAAGCATTGGATTGAGTCCAGCTTCTAATCGAATTACTCCTGGCAGTTTCTGGAATGCTGAGGTTGTGAATGAGTTGGATGGTCGGTTTTCTTAGCTGGATCTGTTAGACATCTCTACATGTTTCAACTGTGAGTTCAAAGTTTCTTCCTTTTCCTCTAAATTTTTCACCCTTTCCGCATTTTCTTACAATTTTGATTTTGGATGCAAAGTTTTAGTTCAGTGTTGAGTCAATTTTCTAGTTTTGGTACGATGTGCTGGGAATTCAGATTGTTTTTATGGGTTTTGTTGTTGTTGTAAATTTGTATTGGATTGGATGTGTTCATTTCTTTTGGTATTGGTGTGAATTAGGGATTAGGGTTTCGGTTCAAAGAGTTTGGGGAATGTGGGAACCCAGATGAGTACGAGCTAATTTTTGCTCAATTTACTGTTTGTAGTATTGCAGTGTACTGAATTGGTGGATCTCTTGATGATGGTAAGGGTATGAGAAGAATTCTCTGAAGAGATGAGTGTTTTGCTTTTGCTTAGTTTTGACATGCTCAGAAGATTTGTCTAAAGCATGAGTTATAAACACTAAGGTTTGGTCTTCAAAAGGGTTACATGCATCACTTTGAAATGGTTTATGGGTTGACTGTGTGCTAATTGCTTTTCAAGTAGGAAATTTTTATTTTTGATCCCTTGTGTATTGTTATGTAACGATATAGTTGTAGCCTAGTTATTAAAACTTTGATCTCCAGTTACTAGATGCATTTAAATTTTAATTTCTGATATCAATTATGAAGATCTCCGCCGGCTAGATGAACTAAAAAAAGAGATAAAATATATCTATGACATTATCTTCTGAAGATCTTATAATTTGCAAACACTTCAGTTCATTTAGTTTTGCAGATTGAAGTTGTAATACATGTACCTATCTACCATCTTTCTCTCATTGTTGAAAAGGCTCTGCTGTTCCTTTTGATGAATCAGGGTGCTGATGCTGAAGTATTGGCAATGTCAAGACAAAAATTAAAATAAGTGGTATGGAAGTTGCAAGAATGAAGCCTCCTTTGGTTCCGCTTGCTACCCTGATTGGTCGCGAACTGAGGCCTGAGAAGGTTGAGAAACCATCTGTGAGATATGGACAGGCTGCCTTGGCAAAGAAGGGCGAGGATTATTTTCTCATAAAGCCTGATTGCCAGGGCATACCCGGGAATCCCTCAACCTCCTTTTCTGTCTTTGCGGTAATCTTTTCTACTATTAATTATTACAAAGCCCATATAGTTATAGCACTAATCAGAATTGCTAATTTGGATTTCACATGGCAGATATTTGATGGGCACAATGGTATATCTGCTGCAATCTTTGCTAAGGAGAATCTATTGGATAATGTTTTGAGTGCAATTCCTCAAGGCATTAGTAGGGAGGAGTGGCTCCAAGCTCTTCCTCGGGCTCTAGTTGCTGGATTTGTGAAAACTGACATTGAGTTTCAGCAGAAAGGCACGTGACATGATCCTGTTAAATTACTTTGTAATTTATTTCTCTGCACATTCTTTGTTTCTTATGTTCTTGCATTTACTATTAATGACAGGGGAGACTTCAGGGACAACAGTAACATTTGTTGTGGTCGATGGGTGGACTGTGACTGTTGCATCTGTTGGGGATTCTCGGTGCATATTGGACACTCAAGGAGGTGTAGTTTCACTTTTGACTGTTGACCACAGGCTTGAAGAGAATGTAGAAGAGAGGGAGCGAGTTACTGCAAGTGGTGGTGAAGTGGGAAGGCTCAATATTTTTGGAGGGAATGAGGTACACTTTCATTGTACTATTAACTTATAGAAGCCTTGATGGACAATATAACTCTCCTTTCATATGATCTCAATCTGCATTTGCTTCATAGGTTGGGCCACTCCGCTGCTGGCCCGGTGGGTTGTGCCTATCCAGATCCATTGGAGATACAGATGTGGGTGAATTCATTGTTCCAATACCACATGTCAAACAAGTAAAGGTATGCTCACCATTTCCTATATGTATTATCTTCTTCTTAGTTCTTATGCTTGTACCGTTCTGAAATTTGAGGACTTTCTTGTCTATTTAGCTTTCAAGCGCTGGAGGAAGGCTTATAATTGCTTCTGATGGTATCTGGGATGCTTTATCTTCTGACATAGCTGCCAAGGCATGCCGGGGATTGCCTGCTGAGCTTGCTGCAAAGCTTGTTGTTAAGGTGATATTTTGTAAGGCCTGTATATATAATTATTTATTTAATTGTTTATTTTCCATGTAACGTCTTTTTGTTCTGTTGTGTAGGAGGCTTTGAGATCACGAGGCCTCAAGGATGATACAACCTGTTTGGTTGTTGATATTATCCCGTCTGATCAACACCAACCTGTCTTACCTTCGATTCCTAGGAAAAAACAAAATTTGCTCAGTTCACT
>JAYMSW010004346.1:0-11103 GCA_036897725.1 Erodium texanum | reverse complement strand
AGCTTCAAGCTTCAAGCTTCAAAACTATCTAGGAGGACCAACCAAGCTTCAATGGTTAAATGTGAAGGACATGATTTTTAAATTAGAATCTAGCTTACACTCGCCACATATGATATACCAATATAGTAAGGTAGATAAGAGAATCACTTGAACGAAAGCTTCATTTCAATAGAACTACAAGAGATACGAATAAATCTGCAAATTAAAAAATAACCCAATATCCACAAAGAACCAAACACGAAAATGGAGCTGCTCAGCCCGCTCTCTATCCTCGAAACCAATGGCCCTCTCCTTGGTGGCTTCCTCAGGTCTCTCGAACCAGCATGCCGGTGGAGGAGCTCTGTCGTCCTCACAGAAGACACTGATGATCTGGATCTGCCTCGCCGTCAGCGACTCCAGCCTCCGGCGCCACTCGCGACTCCATCCCGATCTGTACTGCCGGCTTGGGCTTTTGTCAAATTCGATCTTCACCTTCTCCACCATTGAATCTGGCCTCTTCTCAACCTCGCTTGGCCTAATAAACAACTCGGTTTGGAAGGTTCCGTTCTTTCCCCCTGTCAACGCTGCCGCTTTGTCGACGAGCTTTCGTGGAAGAGGTTTTCTACATCATCGGAGGCCTGAAGATCGACCGCGGTTCTTGAAGAAAAAATCGACGTGGAAGGTGGGGAATCCAGTCTCCGGTGATTGGAGATCGTACTCCACATTTTCCAGATTTTGGGGGAAATCATTTTTTTCCAGATTTTTAGTAACAACAATGTATTGATAAATCTTTGTCTTCTTTTCCAACCTTGTCGTTTGATTTTCTTTTTTGCACGAATTTGTACAGTACAATCATGTAAGGAAATGCATTTGAACTGCAACTTGATGAGCAAAAGACTAGTTTGCTTTATTAATATCAATATTTAAGTCAATCACGTAAGGAAATGTAGTTTGTGACTTCTTTGTTTGAAAATTTGAAACATTCAATCAAATTGGTGGATTTGTGTTAAACCAATCTCATTTGTAGCTATTTAATTTATCAATCTAAACATTCAAGAAGAGAGATAGTCATGGAAGAGGGATGGAGAAAAGAGAAACAAATCAAAATGCTATTGTTTGAAAATTTGATGACCTAGGAAGGGTATTTACGACAATTCACCTTTAAAGTTAACAGAAAATGTTAAAAATCTAACAGAAAAAGTAAAGTGTCACGGAAAAAAAAAAGTTCGGGTACTTCACAAACAATTGATGAAATTATAGTTAGTTATGTGTCAAAGGTGTCAAGTTGGCGTGAGTGATCTATACTTAACCCTAATTTAATTTTTACAATTTTTACAATTATAATAATCAAATAATTTCTGGAAAAAAGAAATAAAAAAATTCGAGTTCTCGGTTCTGCTGCGAAACTCGTCTTCTCCGACGTGATTGTTGTTTGATTCCGACGGAAGGAAATGATCTTCTTCCTTGGAGGACAGAGATCGACAACGGCGGTGGAGTTCCAATTTTGCGACAACGACGAAGATGCGTGGCTGGTTCCAAATCTACAGCGAAGCTCGATTTTCCGACGGCTAAGCTCCAATCGGTCGAATACATAAACTCCGGCCTCATGTTTGTCACGCTAAGGTATTATGTGAGCGCGGCGGAGCCCTAATACACAGCTCCAGTCGGTCAATTTTCCAATCTGGGTAGAACTCAATTTTCCGCCGCTTCCGTCGTTCCTCCTCCTGATTCCAGACGACGACGTTGGTGGTGAGGTTCGGGGTGTTCCAAACTTGGATGGACAACGACGGCAAGGTACGGGGTTGGCCAAGATCGGGACCCGTCGCCGAGTTGCCGGACAAGACAAGTTTCGTAGAACCTATAATTTTTTCTTTTTTCCTTTATTTTTAATTTACTGTAATTTTGATTTTATATATATAAATATATAATTAATTTGTTTATACATGGTTTTGTTTTAGGGTTGGAGCTATTTAAGGTTTGGTGTTATGGCTTTTTAAGGTTCAATTTTAGGGTTGGGAAGTTTGAGGTAGGTTTAGGGTTTTGATTTTAGGTTGGAGTTTCAAGATTTAAAATTTTGAAGGTATTTTTGTCATATCCGAAAATGAACAGTAAACTAATAGATTTTCTAACGTCGTACGTTTTTGTATACTTTAGGGTGCCCTCATGTAAATTGAAATGTTAGGGTGCTCTCATATAAGGTGAAACGTTAGGGTGTTATCTGAAATCCGGCAATAGGTTAAGGGGCATTCGTAAATATCCCTAGTAACAACCCATCTCCATATTATAACAATCAAATTAGTCAAACTTACAACATAAGCATAAAAATAGAAAATAATAATTTTTTTAAAATTAAAAAAACACACATCAAAATGACTATATTCAATCAAAAGCAGCATGCCCCCAAGCACCACATACCCACCCCGACAATATCCTAATGTCGGACCGAGCTTTGGCGTCTGTATTACGGAATGATCTTTGTACTCGAAAAAAAGAATGGCTTGTGTGCAAGTTCCAGCTCGACGATGTAATGAAGGGAATATAAAAGAGCACACCATAGGATAGCTCAAAACTTGAAAGGAAGAAGATGATGATACACAAATGTCAGTCATGGGAGAGCAAAGCTCACTCGGACGCTCTTCGACGTGTGTTGGTAACCATCAGATCTTGACCGCTATTCTTTTTTTAAGGGCAATCTTGTATTATTATTATTTTTAAAGATTTTGACAGCAAAATCTGACAACGTCTGATTAAATGTAACAAAATAATAGTTTAGTGGACATGGAAAAAAGTTTAAAAGTAAGTCTGGTTAATTATAGTTAAGTGTAACTATATATTATTTTCTCTATTTTGTTTTATGGTTGGAATTTTCATATTATCAGCATGCAAATACTTGTTTCTAAAAGTCGGTTAGTCTATGAATGCAGATGTCATTATGGTCCGATAAATCCAATTAAAAAGGAGGTAGATATTTAACCAGCCATATTAAGCCAGGTGTCCACAAAATCGCAACTTATCTTAAAATGTCCATTTTCAGACTTGTAACCGTTGGATTATCCCCAAAAACCAACGGTAAACTACTTTTAACCAAAATATTAGTGCTAAATTAGCAGTTTTTAAACATCGTCGCCTTCAATCTCGACCTGAACCGAAGCTCCTCAGTTTTCACCTACCCAGAGCTCGAGAGACATGGCTCTGGTTCCTCCTCCTTCTTCGTCGAATCTCCCCCGATTCTCCGTCCACTCCCCGCCTCCGGCGGCTCACCACCTCCTCTTCTCCGATTTCTCCGCTTCTCGCCGAGACCAGTCTCCGTGGCCCTCGACTCACCGGAGCAAAATCGCTTTCGCATTGAGGCTTTCTTCTCCTTCCAGAGCCAGTTGCTTCGCGAAATCGAAAGGGGAGGGCCAATGGAGCGCCTCGGAAGCGCTAATGGCCGAGGGTGATGAAGCGAGGGAAGATGCTAAGGAAAGGGACCAGAGTCTTAACCTGTCTTCCAATGGCCAGCGTGTGACGCAGTCGCTGGGCGATTCTCTGTCTCTTGGAATTCGGGAGCCCGTTTATGAGGTATGGTACTGCTGAACCGACAAGACATGTGTCTATCTGGAGAAAAATTAGAAAACCGAATTAACAATATGAACGGTAACACGATTTAAGGGTTTTAGTGCCCACTATCCACTAATCATTTGCTAATTGAATACAGATCACAAGCATGTGATTAGTGTCAAAATATCAGGGTTCATAGCCATAGAAGGTTGTTTTTTGTTATAGTATATTGATGTCACTGAAGAAATGATGATCTGACTTGATGGTAGCTTTCTGTTATAATGGTGAATTAGAATTTATCTTGTGATTTATGTATGATATAGAACCATAAAATGCCTTGGAAATTTGGTCCCGACAACATACGCCCTTTTGTTAGAAACCTGATGGGCTTGGATTGCTAATGATGTAGCTGGTTCATAGACAAGTTAAGGGATGTTCTTTATGCTTCTGTTTATAGAAGCTGCATATGCATTTGGATGGTTCAGATTTTACTTCATTACTTTGTGGTCATATATGTAACGTGATATTGCTGTTCATTTAAAGGTGGTAGAAGTGAAGTCAAATGGGACAATATCTTCCCGGAAAGTCAACAGACGTCAGTTATTGAAATCAAGTGGTGAGTTTTAACTCATAACTAAATATATCTGTTAATAACTTATGGGCCCAGATAGTGAATCTTTTAAAAATTGTATTTAGGGCCACATAGACTTGTAACAATAATTTGGTTTTGATATGTTCCCATTTTCTGATGGATATCTCCATCATAAGGTCTGCGTCCACGCGATATCCGAAGTGTTGATCCTTCATTGTGGTTGACAAATTCAGCACCATCCTTACTGGTATTATTTCAACTCTTGCTATTATTATTATTATTATTTGTTTCTATCATTTTGTGTGCTATGATTTGTACTGACATATGCAGTTTCACTATAGTGCTGCATTTTACTTTTAAAACATATTGTTGGATTCTTAAAGGAGTTTAGATACGACTAAATAGTAGTCTAATGCTGTAAGTCTGATTAGTTGGCTCTATAAATCTGCTTAAGCTACAATTATGAGGCATAGAGAGTGGTTGTAATTTGTTCTAAAGTTGCACACCAAGTCTGTACTGCATACCAAGATCAATGGAAGTCTACAATCTTGTTACTTTCAATTTCTCATTTTAATGTTTATGAAGTATCTTGGATATTTCACTCTGAAATCTTATTTAGTTAGATGGAATCAACCTCCCATATCATTTGAATTTCCATTTTCACAATGTAGGTTCGTGAGCACGCTCTTCTGCTAAATCTGGGTTCATTAAGAGCGATAGCAATGCAAGAGAGTGTGCTTATATTTGACTATAACGGGTAATGTCCCTCAAGGAGGAGTGCTAATTTTATGAATGCTGTATCTATATTTTATATTTTTTGTTGAAAGTAACATTGGTGTGATTATTGTACTGATCGATCATTTTTAGTAAGGGAGGGAAAGCATTTATGGATGTATTGCTGCCTCGCTTGAACCCTAAAAGCATGAATGGAGGGCCATGCATGCCATTTGAGCTTGAGGTTAGTTTTCTACTAGTTTGAACAACAACCTGGAGTTTATTACTCCATATGCTCTCTTGTATTACGCTATCATATTTTGCTCTAAAACGATGACAAAGCTTAAATTGAAACTAACCTTTGTGATAGTCATCAAGGTTATACAACTCAAGCTAAGTGTCTTTTGAAGCTGAAAAACATTAGTTATTCTCATTTTTTTTATAAAAGAAAAAAAAAACAAGTGTACCTGCCTTCTTGCTTCTTCTTTTTTCCTAGGTCAAGCAAAATTTTGCAATCAAGAACCATATACTGATCCTAATATAACAAAAATTGCACTCCAAACTCAACTAAAAATGTCAAATACTTAATAAGCAAAGACTTGCTTGGAACCAATTAAACAATAGCTATTACCACTTCAACTACAGCAGAACTCTTGACACCTGAAAAGGGCTTACTCCTGTACAGCTTGCAGAAAATTATAGGCCTAACTGATCAGAAAAATGCATATAACTCCTAGATCAAGACTCTATATTACAGACATAAAACTGCTATTGATTCTTGGAGTTGGATCAGCTTCCTTGAACAGGGAATTTAAATTTCTATCTTCCATCTTTTTTTTTTTATCAGCTAAATTTCTATCTTCCATCTTCTACGATATTAGTTATTAGTTCATCTTTTACAATGCAGTGCCAGATAATATATTTCACTCTATCTGGAGTTTCTGTAAAGACTTATGATGTGATACTTTTAGGTTGTTGAAGCCGCACTGCTTTCACGAGTACAGCATTTGGAACGGAGACTAATGAATCTAGAACCTCGTGTGAGTATGGGAATATAGTGAGTATATTTTATTGAATTGTAGTATGTACCCTAAGGGTTTGCATAACATCTATTCAGAACTCATAATTTCAATTGCTCGTTCCCCTGAGGGCAAAGAAGGTAGGGACTGCAGGGTTTTGAGTGAACTTTGGACATCACGTAGCTTGCTGGCTAGTAGTATTAGTAATATGTATCTGCATCATAATGGTAAAGCAACAAAATTTTGTTTTCACTTTTTTCAAGGAGTGCAAGTACCTCAACAATAAGGAAAAGGCCTATCCGGTATGTATGTAGAAAGAATTAGTTGGCAAGGTCATACCTTATTGTTCATTACATATGAAATATCTGGGCATAGCATCAAAAACCTAAGCATTATTGTATCATGAACCCAATACACTAGAAGTTCTCTGGTAATTAGATAAAATTTATATCTATTACCTAAAGATTAAGAAACTCATTTTTTTTATCAGCTATTCTAGGTGACAATTGTAATAAGAAACTTGTAGTTATGCTTGTTTATTCAGTGTTGAAATTACATTTATCAGGGTCTTGATTTTTTCGCTTTATTTTTCGTCTTCATGTCTTATTAGCACACCTTACCTAGTGTGTTATTTATACTCCCTTGGTGTTAGTACAGTTCACTATTTCAATTTGAATTTTGATCTCCTTCACATGTTCATAGTGTTGTGGATGTTTTGCTATATGCTCTAGGTACAAGCACTACTTGAGGTTTTGCCCAACCGGCTAACAGCGAACATACTAGAAAAACTCCGTCTTAGCAAACAAACCTTGGTATGGTTCTTAGATAGTACCAAAAAATATAGCAAGTCCTTACTGGCATCGAAAAGCAACAGTCCATTGATTTATTCATTTGTGCTAGGTTGGACTGGGTTCAAGGGCAAAGGCTCTCAAAGAGATGCTGCTTGATCTTCTGGAGGATCCACAGGAGATACAAAGGATATGTATTATGGGAAGGAGATGCTCACTTATTAGACTACATGATGATGTTGAAAGCTCTACTGCCTCGGAAAAACAGATTGCTGAGGGTGAGCCACATAAACGTTTGTAGTGAATTGTATTTCTCTACATTAAGAACAAATATAGATTTCCTTCGTGCTTATTTTTGTTCCTTGCAGAAGAGGAAGAGGAGATTGAGATGCTTTTGGAAAACTATCTTCAAAGGTTTTCTCTTGTTCTTGTTTCTGCTATCAAGTGCATCTGAAGCAGAATGATTGTAGATGCATTTTTGTGTCTATCAAACCCAATAGCTTGGTGCATCTTTAAATTGTATTAATTTGTTGAATCCTGAAACTGGCCCTCGTCTCTTGCCACATTTTCAGATGTGAATCTTGTCATGGTCAAGCAGAAAGGCTTCTTGATTCTGCTAAAGAGATGGAAGACTCTATTTCTGTCAATCTAAGGTTTGGATGGCATAATTTTGCTTAAAATGTATAACATTCTTTTTGTTGCCATATGTTACAATATAATATAAGTCTATGAATCATTCGTTCATTTACTTGACTACATTGAATAAGGATGCGAGTTTTACATTAGCATCATGAAATGAAATGCAAACCTCTAGCCTTTGCCCACATTGCGGGATTGTTAAAGTATTATTGATTCATTGCCTTTACTAAATAAGAATCTTGTTAAAGCACAGTAGCCTCGTTTACACAATTTGAAGGATCATTTCATCAGTTGCTGGAAACTTTTTCATCTTGTGCCTACACTAATTCCAAAGCTATATTTTTTATGTATGCAATAGAGTTTAGGATTGTCAGGCTTGGCCAAAGATAAACCAATTTATTCCTCATTTTTCTTTGTGATAGTAAGATTTGATTAGTCATACAATTCTAACAAATATGAAGTTATTATTATTTCCTTATGGTAACCTTTTTGGAAAGTGTAAAGGAAATAGAATTTATGGCACAATCAGTGGAATCCGTAAAATATAGGAGGGAATACTTCAGGTTTTTGACTTGATCTGACTTATCACCTTACTTTATTCCTTCCTTGCATGTCATCGCATGATCCCATTTGTATTAAATTGCATTTCTCTTGCATGTCTGAGCTAAATTGACATATAGATAAAACAATCAAGCCTGTTTCATGACTTTGTTAATTATTCAGCTACTTTATTATTAAAAGTTGTTTGTACTTCCCAATACCATTTTATTTTGTTAAACTTCTTCCATTTATCAGTTCTCGAAGACTTGAGGTTAGCCGAGTAGAGTTGCTTCTCCAGGTTGGAACATTTTGCATTGGAGTTGGTGCTCTAGTTGCGGGTATTTCTTGACCTGGAACAAAATAATCATTAAGCTTTGGTGTACCCTTAAACAAATTCATTCATGCATTAATATCTGGAATTGATTTAGCAATCATAACTGAAAGCTTATGCTAATGGTCCTTCCATTGATGGAGTAATGATATGCTTAAGGCCTACTATGTGTATTTTCTGGCTGCAGGTATATTTGGCATGAACTTGAAGTCCTATCTCGAAGAGCATGTGGTATGTTACTCTAACTGCATAGCTGCTATTTAACCATACAATCATATTACTAATTTATGATTTCAGCTGAGTTATCATTACTTGGAAAAGGTTTCATTCCAGTGTTTGAATTAATGCAGATTGCGTTTTGGCTCACTACAGCCGGGATAATATTGGGGGCCGTCATGGCTTGTTTTCTCATGTATTCGTATCTCAGGGCAAGGAAAATACTTTAAATTGGTGTAACGGTAAATGACATTTCTTCCTATTTTCATGGCAGCCCCTTTTTTCACTTTCTGCATTGTGCTGCCATTACACGAACCTTAGAGTCCATAAACATAATAGTTAGCTTGAGAACGCTTGATTAGTAGAAAAAACAAAAACAAAAAAAAACAATTATTAATGTTTTCTTCATGCAAAGGGCGATGTTGAAAAATGGCACCCAAGTACTGGTTTTGTTTGAAAATAGTATGTGGATGATAATTCTTTCAAATTTAATACCAAAATATCACTATTGTCCAATTTTTAGTACACAAAAGTTATGAGTCAGAGCATTTGACACTTGCTCAAATTAACAGCACCATGGCAGAATGAATTTGGACTGAACAAAATGCATTGGGTACTACATCTGAATTGAAAAATGTGTTGGATATAAAATACAAACAAATCAGATTCTGAGTAGTATTTTTGAAGAATTTTTTCATGCAAATCATGAATATGAACAGTGTAATGTATTGTTTCCCACTTCACAGGTAACAACAGTCAGCTCCCAATTATTTGGATCGCAATGTCCGATGGGAGCATGTTTTGTTTACATGGTGCACTGACAGTATTATACTATACCAAGTACACTGATCTTAGCAGTGGCAGTTTCGAAAGTAATAGTAGATATATATTGATCGACTCGCTTATATGCAACAAGAAATGCAGTGAAGGAGGGAGAGGGCTTCAGTACATTTCTTGATATCAGAAACGAAGCATAGTAAAAAAAAATTGGCATTTGTTAACCAGTCCAGATGGATTGGCTATGTAAAATCATGTCTTGTATAGAACAAACACCAAAATAAAGACCATTGTTGTTTGTTTACTTTTACTTCAAACCATGGACTTGGTTTCAGAATGCCCTTATTACCCGTTAGCACGTGAAAATGGGTTCACAATGCTTTTCTTACAGCTTCATGTGGTAAAAATGGTTTGGTGTCAAATGATAAATATAATTTTTAATCAGGGTTTATTGCTTGCTTGAAAGTCCAACGAGGGCCGGTAACGGGAGGGGTTTTGTGTTCATGACCCAACCCGGTCCCCAAATTTTTCTCTTCACTCGTATGAGATCTGATCCCATTGGATACAGATAATCCCTAAAACATTATCTGAATACATTACAATAATATATAAATAATTAATGCAAAACTATATATATATCAATTACAAAGGAGATACGAGATAGTTGCTCGATCTATAAAAAAAAGAAAAGGAGATGGTCGCTCGATCTATCAGATATGACAGCATCATACTGTAATTTTATTGCAAGTGGATTACATTGACCTGCTTAATAAAATTGAGCCTCCCTCCTATTAGATCTGGTTTACAAAATTAGTTGTTAAATCATTTGATTATAATACTTCAATTTCAAAAACAAAAAAACTTCAATTATGATTATGCATTTGTTTTAGCTTTACATTCTCTATCTTGAGCATAGTTTGTATGTTTGTATTTCTTCCATTTAGAAAGAGAGAAAACACTTTTTGTCAATTCATCGTAAGATACTACTGTCGAGAGTACTGCACGATGTGTGAGATCCAATCTCGTCCAACCTCATTCTCCTCCTTCGAGTCATGTGTTCTTTCAAGTACCTATCCATCCACTTGGGTTCATTTCTCATGAGATAATACTAATGCTTTTAGTAGGAATTAAGGTGTTTTAAGGGAGATTTTTTTTACCTACCAAGGATCGAATCTTGATGTGCACAATAAAGTTATTATTTACAGTTGTTTATCTGGGAGCATCTTAGAGCTATTTGGTCCAATCTGTTTGGTAAGCGGTACACGAGCTATGCCCATTCAATACTGAAGGCAGGTTTTAATATGCCTACCTTGGGAGTCTATAATGTTTGTATCTTGCCTTGTATATTCAATAGTTCAAAAACCTATATATTCATGGTTGGTATATAATATAAGTGGCAAAATTTTCAACAACAAAAAAGGTGTTGTTCATCAAAGTACATTTCTTCCATTTGGGACACTATTTGGTTATCAAATCGTTCACTTTGATAGATGTTTGTGACCTTCCTTTTGATCAGTCTTCAATGATTCGTTATTTGCTTTAGAGTCCTCATGATGGCTCTAAATGTTATGTCAATCATAATGAACTCTTAAGTAATAGTATTCCAAAAGGCCTCCTCCTACTTTGCATTCTCATCAAATTGGAATTCCAGTGGTTGAGAATCGAGAACGAAAAAACCGAAATTATCATATCTTACATTTTCAGAGCGGGATTTATCCATCTAATAATTGACGATAAAAATCCATTAATGATGAATTGGATTTGCGAAGAGGGTAAGAAGGTTGAGAATTTGAGTTGTGGATTTGTATAGTTTTAGTGTGTGGTATTTATAGGCGTTTGGTAGAAGTATCTATTTGTGACTGTTTGAAACTATTTTTTTGTTTCTTTTTCTAATTCACGTGGTCATTGGCCATGACCAACCCCCCCCCCCCTCGCACCGATCACCACCTCCCTCCTTGGTACCTATCT